>JABFPM010000221.1:0-34563 GCA_022817325.1 Idris sp. 1 HC-2018
AAATATTCATTTTATCTTGAATATTTCTACAAAATCAGAATATAGATGAAAACAAAAAATTTCAGAGAAAGAGAGTTATGAAGTAACATAAAGTAAAAAATATTTATAAGGAATAATGCAATTTAAGATTAAAAATAAAAAAATTGAGAATCTTATAAATAAATAACAACTATTTTCGTTTAATCTGACCGGATAAATTTTAATAAAACCTACCTTAAAAAATTGTTTAGAGTCTTAACTGGAACATATTTGATTTCTAGAATGGGAAAATATTTCGTTAATAAGATACATTTATGAAAATAACATAGAAAGAACAAGAACTGTCAGTTTTGATTTTCGACGGTTGTTTATATAAACACAATTTCCATATATATTTATAAATATTGCATCTTATTAACGAAATATTGTCTCACCTAAGAATTATAAAGTTTAAATTAATTAATTGATAGTTGATTCTACTAAGGTCGACTGTATCTCTTCGTAAATTTGTTCTTTGATAAATTTCAGTTTTGATATTATACTGAACTGGAAATTTTATATGTTCTGAAAATCTTGTATTGAGGTATATTTTACTTGTTTCCATTAAAAAAAATAATTTTTCAAAATGTTGTTATAATATTATTAAAAAGTTTGTTAACTTATTAACTTAAAATAAAAATAGTGTTAATAAATTTTCAATTAATATTAATAATCCAAAATAATTTTTGGTATAAGTTGTTTCTAATTTAATCTGTATACATTAAAATTTAATTACAAAAAGAAGAAAAACAAGAAATAAATAAAAATTATTAAACCTGTACATCGTTTTTTATTTAATGCCAATTTTAACTTAAGCAAGTTAAAATTTTTATCTTCAAACTTTACATATATATAAGAATAAGTTTACAATGTTTTTAATTTTAAAACCTTGAATAAGGCAAATTCTGAAGTAAATTAATTTTAGTGAATAAGCATGATAGAACTGTATACTAAAAATAAAAAATAAAAATTTAAATCTCAAACTACTTAAAATTATAGTACCTTATTACTCTATATTAATTGCATGATTTATATTCAAATAATTATGTTAATTAGATATATTATTAATAAAAAAGAAAAAAATGATGACTGAGTCAGCAATCGTTTGATGCATGATTATGTAATTAATTAACTTTTAACACGCATTTATTAAATGTAAATTTTAACATTTAACTTCAGTTTACAATATTTTGATGAATTTTACACTTATTAGATGTTTTAAATAAAACTATTGCAAATAGATAAAAATTATGAATCCATAATTTTAATTCCCATTTGATAGAAGATTTATTGAAAAACTTTTTAATTTTATATAATAAAAAAGTAATGTTTTGCAAATTAAAAATTTCTTAAGCAATACACATTTATAATATACCTATATGTTGCTCCTAACGAAAACCAAAATGTGAAAACAAAAAACAATTCAATCATTTTTAGATGTTTATAATAAGGTCCTTTTATTAATGTCGAAAACTTTAAACTGTAAAATAAAATTGTTTCACACTGCATGTAATTATTAATCCACTTACATTATTCTATATATAAAAAATATATATACAGATATTTTTTTGCAATAAAAAAACTGTAAAGCAACCATTAGTTTTTTATAACGGTAAACATATTGGTAATTTGAACATAAATGCCAATGTCATTGATGCGAATTTTTCTTACAAAAAAACTTAATTAAATCATCATTTTATCATCATTGAAATGGTCTTAAACATCTAACGTTTCACTTCATAGATTTCTTTTCAGTCAACAGTACACATTAATCGGTTAAAAATTTTCAAATTCTTCAATGAGTTGACAGTTACTAATTAAGATGAAATAATTCAAACAATTATATCATAACAATGCTTAACATTTTTCACTTTTTTCCTATGTTTTCTCATAAAAGACGAAATTGTATCTTAATATTGATATTAGAACTCAAAAGTAAATTGGAATTGAGCATCAAAACGACGTAAAGATTTCAAAATGTTAAACAGTGTGGCTATTAAATGTTTCACTGAATAAATTATCTAAATTTCTATTGACTGTCATTATTATAACTTCTTTATCAAACAATCTTTTAATTTGCAATTAATATTCATTAACAAAACAAAGTTTCATCTGACAACATTTTTTTTTAATTATAGTTTTTCTTGTTAAAAAAAAAGTTGTTAAGATAAAATTGAAAACTGCGCTAATTGATACAATGATATTCAAATATAAAAATGCGCACGCTGAGTTATATTAGTAATGATAAACTCAAATGTTAAGAATGTACAGTTCTTGACGTTGAAGGATACCATATCAATTAATATCTATGGTGAATCTGCGTTTAATAATAATTGTACGAGCCCCACTGGTTGTAAGGACCATAAGCCTGCGGTCCGCCCTGACCGTACTGCCAGTTTTGATAATTCGCGTAGTTTGGATCCGATGGTGGTGGATATTGTTGGTAACTTTGCTGGTAGCTACCCTGTCCGCTGTACTGGCTTCCCTGAAACTGTTGTTGAGACTGATAAGGTCCGCTGGGTCCGCTACCATACTGATAAGAAGACTGCGAACTCATCGACGGTGGCGGAGGTGCCGTTGCCTGATCATTTGTTTTTGTTTTCTTCGGTGGTGTTGCATCACTGAAAATTAAAAAATTAAAATAATTATTTTCAAATAAAATGAAGTACTTTTTAAACTAGAAATTGTTAATAAAAATATGTATTTCCTTTAATCATTGACTTAGTATGATTTTTAATTAAAAATTGTATATTAAACTAACACTTTGCTGTCGTCGGTTTTTGATTTCTTTCGATCTTTGGCTTGTTTGATACACTTTTGGAACTGCTCATGTGCCTTGAGAACTTGTCGTATATCTGGACTGAAATCTTCCAAGAACTCCACTTTACGTTGAGCAAAAAGCACTCTTTGCTCCAAATCAGCATGTTCACGATCAATGAACAAGTCCATATAGCCAATAATTTCTTGAATGTCAATTGGCATTCTTTGTAATCCCAGATCAATTAACTGCAAATATAATCGGGGATTGTCTTTGTCTTTTTCAGTCGCCTGAAATAAGAAAAAGTTCAAAATAATTTTTAAAATTCTTGTCTATTCTTTTGAATTAATAATTATAATAATCAAACATACCTTTAACAAAACTTTGATAGCTTTATCAATGTCATTTTTGATTTTGCACAAAAATCGCGCATATTTAACAACAATGTGATTAGCAATGGTGCGATTTTTACTATTATTTATGTAGTTTTCATAGAGTGTTGATGCTTTGTCCAAATCTCCGCGTCGTCGTTCTAAGTTAATCCTTCTATAAGCAATTTGCAGAGTATTTGGTAACATATTAAGGTTGTCAACATTTTCTAAAATTCCGGCTGCTTGTGAAAAGTTGCCCTGACTTTCTTCAAAAGTTGCCCATTGTAAATGAAGATTTGGAGTTTTTGGATGATGAATTGTGCAAGCACGATTGTAGACATCCCTAATTTTTTCGGAATAGTCACCCTTAAGCGACTCTAAATAACGAATAAACTGAAACAAGTAATTTGTTTAATTAATATAAACCAAAGTAAATTTTTACTAAAAAATTCAACAATTACCCTCATCCAAAATTCATCATACAATGCACATGCTATCAGACATCTTTCAAAAAGTATAATAATGCGATTGTGATCCTTCTGTTCTATCTCATAATCCAAGTATTCTTTCCAGTTTTTCAACTGACAACGTTCCAGAGGTTTTACATGGAAATATGGTCTTTTGAACTAAAAACAAAAATATAAAAAATTAAAATAAATGTCTTTTATTTAAAAAAGTACATCCAATGAACAAATTCTTACTCCTTCTTCAAAAGTCCATCGTGCTGCCACAGCGTTTACATTGGCCTTGTGCATTTTGCGTCTAGTGCTGATAATTTTTTCCCTGATTGCCCTAGTTTCTTCATCTGTCGATGGAATTTCATGCGGTGGCAAATCTTCGCCAGGTGGCGCGTCATCCGACACAGAATTGCCCTGCTCATCGGGCTTCAGCAGAGCTTTCACTTCTTGACGTAAGGCAAAAAAATTGTCTACACTTAAAATACGGTTTGGTGCGTTAGATGAGACGAATTCTTGAAAAGCCTCAAAATGAACTATGTAGCCCATTGTGGGAGTTGACAGAAGACGATCATATAATGCCAACACTTTGTTTAGCCTTTTGCCTTCTGTTTCCCATTTGATGTAACTTTCCCATAAACGATCAGACCTGGCAAACACAATTATATTATTAAAAATCATTCAATTTTATCAACACAATTAAATGAAAATAAAAGTTACCTGAACTCCAAGCCGCAAGCTTGTATAGCTTTTTCATACTGGGCTCTCATTTTTTCTTCATCTTTTTCAAACACGACTTTACAATGATTGATGTAGTGAAGCCACAAATCGACACTGAGCGATATTGCTTTCAAACCTTGATCGAATACCTGCATAAAACGAATTAAATTGTGCTTATAATGATCAAAGTTCCAATTAATTTTGTGTATATTATAATATTAAACTTAATATTAATATATATCTTATCCGTTATAAGCATACTGGTTTTTTTTTCATTGTTTCATATTATCATATACTCACGGTAAGAAAGCGCGCACTGTAAATGAAAATACTTAATAAATTAACACAGAGAGATTTCTGAACAATATGCATTCACCTTATAACGGGAGAGCGTCGCTCGAATCGATTTGGCATCTTCGCCTCTGTTCCGCCAAGCTGTCTTTTTGCCGCTTGATTGCTGTGACACTTGTGCGCGTCTCCTAAGTTATTTCGACTCGAGACTTTGCGACCCAACCCCCGTTCCCATAATTTATATATTCATAATCTTATCTTAAGGCACAATTTACAATACTTTTTGGTAATAAAATTCATTTGGTAAGCTACATGATACATATATGCTTACATTATATAATTTCATAATTAACAAACACACACAGCGACAAATATATGTGTAATATATGTAGTATATATACATATATGTATATAAATAATAAATAAATTCATATGTATATATCTTAGTACGTAATCGCGACAGGATCAAAAATTGTTTTTTCTTACGTACACATAGTATACTAAAATTACTTTGTATTCGATTAAAATAAAGTAATAGCATTGTTTTTCCGTTAATGGAATTATTATAATCGGTAGCTACTCGGTATACGAGGAGAGTGAAGTCTTGGGTGCCGCAAGACGTGCTAGGCTGTTGGAAGGGAAAACCATATTTACGTGCGTGCACACTGCCCACGCGTCTTCCTACCTCGAGCTATTATTTTATTAGATTTGCGTTAATTAAGTAATGTACGATCAAAATTACGTCTGTTTTAACTAATTATTTAATTCAGTAATAGAAAACTTACCGATTGCACGTTGTCGGGATTGCCCTTCTTCTTTTCGTAGTCAGCGTATTTCCGCCAATAACCGTAGCAATATGGATAACGCTGCAAAAACTTAGTGTAAGCCTCACGTGCAGCTTCTGCGTCATTCTACAAAACATAGATCATTATTTTTATACATTTTTATTTTTATACATCTTCTACTGTATATAGTTGTATTTACCTCTTGGTCTACATATTGAAGAAGATACGTCCAACCTGTGAAATCTGACGGATCTTCATTGACAGCTTTCCAATATTTTTCTAATTCAGGAAGAGTCTTCTTTTTCGGCGAAGCAGGTTTAGTGTCTGACTTTGAATCATCTGCCTCAGCTGACAAGGCTTGTTTTTTTGAAGGAGCTTCGTCATTATTTTCCGATGTTGGTGAGTTGGGATCGTATTCACCTTCTGTACTCAGTTTACGTTTCGCTGCAATAATTAAAATCAATTTAAATTAAGCTGGAATGTTAATTCGCTTCATTTACAGGTATAATTTCTTTTGAAATGAGATACATATTCTTCTATTTGTAGTTTTAATTCTGAAGTACTTGAAAATATGTACCTCCATTAGTTTTTGCTTTTTCCGGAGTTTTATTACCAGATTTTGAACTCAATTTTTTTTTACGATCGCTGTCTGGCGGTAATTCGTCTTCGGAAACTGATTCTGTTTCGCCGAGGTCAGCTGGTGCTGCTGCTGGCAATTCTTCATCGGAAACTGCTTCTGTTTCTGGCTCCTGAAGTAATAAATTATACTTTTTTGTATTAAACTTATTGAAATATAATGCAGAATATTTTTACAACAGTGTTTTTTTATTTTACCTTAGTTGAAGTCTCGTTTGGAAGTTCATCTTCAGATACTGCTTCTGTATCTGGTTCAGTTTTTTCTAATTCACCATTCGTACTTTCTTCAACTAATTCAGGCGCTGCAGTGGATGTTTCATCTTGCGTTGATAAATTTTCTTCTTCTTCAGTTTCCTTTTGGACAATTTCTTCAGTTTTCTTCTTGACTTCAGGATTTAGATTGAAATTTTCTTGCGTTTCATCATGTTGATCAAATTTATTTTTAAAATTGTCATAATACTGATCAACAGCACTTTCGGAATTTTCTTCATTCACAAATCCTTTGTCCATACTTTCTTCTTCTGCCAGCTGTTCCTCTACTTGAGTTGTTTCAGACGTTTGTAAATCACACTGTTCTGCGTTCATTGATTCATCAATGTTTAAGTCAAACACAAATTGCTCGTTGTCATTTGAACTCAAGGTCATTTCATCTGGAGGATCCTGTAAAAATAACCAATTTATTTAACTCTTTGTATAAACAATAAATAACAAATAAATCCTATTTGTTACTCATAATTTCTACCACATGTTAAGTTATATTTTATTATTACACTAAATTACTTTACTGAAAATACAAATTTAAATAAAGTAAAACAAGAAAATGCTTTCTACAAATAAAGACAAAAAAAATAGAACAAAGACAAATTAAAGTTAAGAAAAAGCTTACTTCTTGCATCTGTAAGCATTGCTCCTGTTCATTTTGTATATAAGTGTCCAACTGTATTTGCTCTTCTGTAGATTCACTTTCCTCAACTTCCATCAATTGTTCAATATTCGTTTCATTTACGTTAGCATCACTCATCATCATTCCGTTTTCGGGATTATCATCACTCGCAGTTTGCTGTTCTTCTTCTGCAGCTACGTCCTAAAATTATCAACTCAATTAATTAAAAACATAAATAGTGCTAATTATAGTTAAACAAAGAAAGAAAAAAACAAAGAATAAAAGAAAAATACTGATGTTCGATATATAATAATAAATGTGAATATTAGTATATTTAAAAAATTGTTATGTTACCCAAGAAAAAAAACATAAACTTTTCTATAGTTTATATTTTTGCTGCCAAATATCAATTATTGACACCTAACAGAAAAAAATCAACTATGGAAAATCTATGGAATTCTCTATCTAGGCGATATCTGTAATCATATGGAAGAAAAACCTGAAAAATGTTTAGAGATACTTTGAGCTTTTAAGTTTTAAATTAATTTTATAAATATACTGATCTATAAATAGTTTAATAACAAAGATTTAGGTTTTTGTAAATATATTATGTTACAATAATTTATAAATTAATTACTTACATTAGAAAACATTAGTTTGATTATAAACCTAGTGTAATCAATTAATTTGTTACAAGGTCGAATTAATTTTAGTGGGACTTTAAGCATCTAAATGAATATCTTGTTTATATTTAAAAAAAACCCGCGCAATTTTGTCCACTAGTTAATCCAATCTTGATTTATAATACAATATTTAATACAATAAAAAGTTCAAAGTATCAAGAAAATTAATTATAAGTATCAAATGTATCTAAAGATTCATAATTTCATTCTATTAACAGTGTAATTATTTTGTAAACACATTTCTTAAATGTAATAATTTTTTGATAAAAGGATTTGAATATACTTACTAACTGTTGTTGCAGTTCCATAAGTTTTAGTTAAAAAATACAAAAAAATAAATAAAAAGTATTGTAGACATTTTTTGTTACTATTATTTGTAAAGCTAAACAAAACATGTATGTTCTATATTGAACAAGTAAACAAGCTGAATTATCTTTAATTGTTTTCTAGCATTAACTCAGTAATTATGTTATCGTAGATTTCAATAAAGTTAAAAAATATATTTAAAATACTTTTGTTTTTTTAAAAAAAATGTCCAGTAAAACATCCTAAATTATTCGAATAAAGGTTAAATGCTAATATCATTACTAGTAAAATTGTATTTATTTAATAAAAGGATGTTTCTAATCAGTTGTTTCAAAAGATTATATCCTAAAGAAATGGAACCAGTTTTAAGGTTTGTTATATTTATTTATTTTAAAACACATTTACATTATAAATATATAATAAAATAAAAATACAAAATAAATAATAATATGTACTTCATGTAAAAATATTCCAAGAATAATAAAAAAAGCGGTGGTAAAAATCAAGTCTGCAATAAAGTTGACTAAATTGAGTATTTCAAAACAAATAAAGATATTTTATCTGTACTCATAAATGACAAATGACTGAAATTTATCCAACGAAATGTACAAACTCAATTTTATCACTATACTTTTTATATGTAACACAGAGTAAATCCACCAATGAAAATTGTCAAATTTTGGGTTGACGTATTTACTCGTGCACACAACAAGCACAAAAACTTAAATACATATAATGCATTGAAAATAGTTGATAAAAGGCACTGACAACAAAAATGTAAAATCAACCCGATTCAACCAATCTGATATCCGCTTACCTCAATTTCAATTAATTTCTCGGCCTTTTGAGCTCGCGTTTTTCGAACGGGCGTTTTTCTAGTCGCTGCTGGTGGCTTGACAGCGCGTCCGGATCTCGTTCGTCGCACTAAAACAATCGTCAACAAAAGTTAGGTTAGACTGGGTCTTGTCGGCAAAAATCCGATAAACAGTTTCAACTCAACATTTACCACTCTTCACTGTTTTTCTCTGAGCAAAGTTCAAAATTTCGATATTATTTACAAATAAAGTAAGCTTCTTTGAATTTTTTGGACTTTTTCGAACTTTCTTAGGAATATCCTAATAAATTAACGACGCCGCCATTCTGCTTAATGGCGGATTGGAGATTAGAAAAAATGTGATTTTGTAACTGACGCTGTATTGATAACAAACCCAGTTGCTAAGATATGTAAACATGTAATGACAAACAAAAAAAACAGATATCTTATTTTTTTAAAAATTTGAATTGTAACTGAGAGTTGTACCTGACTCATTTTCGGTGACTTCGTCGGCGTTCAATGATGACATTTTTTTTGTTTCAGTTCACGTGGCTATTTTCGTCCGCTCAATCCTTTGCAGTATTTTTGTACAACAAAACTATTAAAAATACTATCATAAAAAAAATAATTACTCTCTGAGTTAACTACGATCCAAAAGTAAATAGATTTTGCAGCTCAGTGTTTGCAACAAATGCCTCGTTCCACCATAAACTGTAAATATTTGTGGCATTTAAGGTACGCAAACCAGTTAGAAATTTATTGGCGCGCTTTCGAGAAGAGTTTTAAGAACACATTTCACTGGGTTCTCAAAAACCTTATTTTCAAATAAAATTTATTGATTTTTGTTTTTCAAATTGTTAATTTACTTAATTATTGAATCAACAAATAAAATGTGTATTTATTTTAATTGTTCATTTTCAAAAAATAATAAAAAAATAAAATCTGAAATTTTAAATTTCCCGCTTTTCAATTTGTTGTCTTCTTTTACTGAAGAGGGGCAGATTTTGCAAAATCTGAAAATTGGCGTATTGTTGGCTGATCATTGTTAAAACGGCAAGAATGCCAAATTATTTTTTGTACAATAAAAAATTGACAGCACAAACAGTGCCAAATGAATATTTTTTTGTTAAATAAATGTTAATTGTGTACATTCCTACGAGATGTGAGGTTAATTTAATGGCAGATAATTAGTGGTTAAGTGAAAAATATCATCGGGTAATATGAATCAAGTTGACTTCGCGACATGCATTATTATTCATGGAAACGAATAAAAGTAATGTAAACAGCAAGATGCAAGTTTGGTGGCTTTCCCGAACCATTGCCAATTATCCGTATGCAGTTTTGTTTACGGTTTTTTTAATTTCATCAACTTGTTTGATTGTGCCACTCACAACCAACAAGTTCCCCAGCTTTTCTGATCCCCAATTGGTAAGTTACATTAAGTTAATATCAATTAATTTAATTTAAATGAAATTAAGTTCATTTTTTAAAATTCATTTCAGTTTTTTAAAATCAAAAAATTGTTTTACAGGGTTTTGAAGCTAGAGGCACTGTGTTAGCTCAACGTCTGACAGCTTGGCAGAACTTGATGCAAGCCACGAAAATTAAAGGAAACCTTATTGATAATCCTATAGAATATTATTATTATTTGCAAAAGGTACGTTATTAATTAATCAAAAATATGTATATAAAATGACAGATTTGCACTTATTTTATCAGAGCAAAATAAATTGTAATTAAATCATTATTTTAAACTACTATTATATTTTTATTGCTTTTCGTTTTTAGCAAAATAATGCAGCTCAAAATACAACTGCAAACTCAAAATCCAAAATCAAGCCTCTAAAAAAGTTGCAGAAAAACAATCAAAAAGGTAAAAAAAACAAGCTGAAGCTTGCAAAGCAAAATTTAACAGACGAACATAATGACGACAAGTGGCAGGAGTTATTAAAGTTGAAAAACAAAAGTCGTCTAAAGGAATCGGAGGACGATGATAAAAATCATAGCCATTTGGACAGTGATGGTTTTTTCTGTAACGTCCCAAGTTCTGCTTACTCTAGGATAGTTTTAGGATCAAAATTGGACACGCTTAATTTATGGACAATCGACGGAGTTTTGGCTCAATGTAAAATAGACGCTATTCTCAGGGGGAACCCAGAATTCACGACACTCTGTCAGACCCAGTCGGACTCGACGACCAAAGTGACCGAACAAAAGTGCTGCCGCAGCTGGTCGCCAGCCAATTATGTCGCACTTTTGTCCAATCGCACGTCCTGCCTGGGAGTGACGGAGTTTGATCTCAACAGAGTCGAGACACTACTTAGAAAATGTTCTCAATTTTATCACAATCTTCAACTGTCACCCAACTGTGCCAGTGAATTTGAGTGCCAAAAACGAGTTCCATCGGAGTGCTATACTCACAATGCTCCTTATCATTTGTTACACTACTTGTTGGATCAAAATTTTATTCCAGATGTTAGTACACAGATCAAAAATGTAACTTTAATTATTCATTTAAATTGCTATTAAAAGCTTAATAAATTGTTGTTGTTTTCCTTTGCAGAAAGATGGAGCAAATTTAACAAATGTGATATTACGATCGGTTATGGTGTTTTTGCCAATCGCTGCGAGTTCAGCAACTTTAGACTTTTACAACAATTTGAATATGGAAGGACTTTCGTACGGGGAATTTCAAGTTGTAGCCATGGAGTTGGGACTGAAGAACACGTTGTTTGACAAGCTCCTTCTTTCGGATTCTTTTTTGTTACTGTTTGGATTTGTTTTTGTAACTATTTGTATATGGATTTATACTGGCTCGTTAATTCTCACAACCGCCACTATATTTGCCGTGATTTTTAGTCTTGGCATTTCGTACGCTGTTTACACGATTGTCTTAGGGATCACTTTCTTTCCGTTTATGAATTTATTAGCAATCATCGTAGCAGTAGGTAAATAACACGAATTAAAAAAATAAAAATCTGCATAAATTTATTATAGAATTTATACAAATGTATTTCGTTTCTTTGCAGGCATAGGTGCCGATGACGCATTTATATTTTGTAAAATTTGGTACTGCAATAAACAGCAGAAAATTTCAAACGGTGGCATGGTCAAAATGGTACACGAATCAATGAGACATGCCCTTCCATCGATGTTTGTTACATCCCTGACAACGGCTGTTGCTTTTTTTGCCTCAATTGTCAGCAATGTAACAGCTATAAATTGTTTTAGGTGATTCAAAATTATTTCAGTAAAATTATTTCATTCATAGAAAATGTTTACAACATTCATCAACTTTTGTTATTTACAGTTTATTCTCCGGTATGACCGTATTGGCAAATTTATTTCTAACAGTTACATGGTTGCCGGCCAGTATGGTTATTTCAGACCGTTTCAGGCCTTCATTTTTGTCCCCGGCTACTTTTATTGCCCGCAAATTTGTCAGACCACTGAGAATGTTCACCGACAAAATCACTGTGAGCTTCAGCAACTTTCTCAAATTCGTGACAATCAGTTTACGATGGATCTGGCTGTTAACACTCGCAAGTATCGCTGTGACAGCGTGTGCTGTTATTTTTCATTATCCTGGTTTACGCTTGCCAGATTCTCCAAATTTTCAACTCTTCGATGCCACACATGCATTTGAAAAGTACGATTTTACTTATGCCAAACGATTTTGGTTTGAAAAGTTAGAAATGGTACGTATTTCTATCCTGCAAAACCAAATTTATTTAATAAATTGTAATTTAATTTTCTCCTTTGATTGAAAAAGGTTGAAAGCGGTGACCTGCTGCCTCTTCGTTTTGTTTGGGGAGTGAAACCTCGAGACAATGGAAATTATTTAGACCCTCAAATTCGAGGCACATGGGAGGCCGACGAAACGTTTGACATAACCAATGCCCAATCACAATTGTGGCTACAACAATTTTGTCGAAATTTGCGTGGACAGTCATTTTATCGCAGCACCCTTGGTCCACTTTTACCAAATTGCTTCATCGAAACTCTATATGGCTGGATGCAAAGGCGTTGTGAAGATCCCTTTGACAATCGAATTGACAGGACACCCTGCTGCGAAAGCAGTCGTTTTCCATACACACCTCAAGTGCTGCGAAGATGCGCTGCCGAAGCGAGTTACGAAATTTATGGCACACCCACACACCTCTGGAATCCCGGGGGAGCTGTCATGGGTGGGGTCAAATTTGCGAAGGACTCCATAATTGTACCTAAGTCTGATAACAATAACACAAATTTACCAATTATGCCTGCAATCACAGCCGTAATTGTCGAATACGACAGCACGCAGATGTACAGTCTCTCGTATGCAGAAATGAATGACTTTTTTCATCAGGTAGATTAATTTGAAATGTAAAATGATTGATATAAAATATGCTTTTTAATCTTAAAAATTGTAGATTGAAGGTTGGATGCAGGAACAATTGAAAAGCGCTCCAGCTGGAATGAAAGGCGGATGGTTTGTCAGCAGATTTGAGTTTTACGAGCTGCAACGGACACTGTATGAGGGAACTTTGTGGGCGATCGGAGTTTCCATGGGTCTGGCACTCGTGGTGCTCATTTTTGTAACGCTCAATCTTCTGGTCAGTCTTTATGCAATTGTTGCCATCATCGCAGCCATAATCGTTACAATTGCGAGTCTTGTTTTGCTCGGCTGGCGACTCAATGTTCTCGAGAGTGTCGCTGTTTCTACAGCAATTGGTAAACAAACTTACTAGAGTTTTAGAAAGAACATTTTACAAGGGAGCGTCTTGGAGTTACCTATGCCGATTTCATTAGGATATTTTTTTCTGCATGTATTCAACATTCGGAATAAAAATGTAAACACTCTAGCATGCAAATCCATTTTTCTTCGAAATGTAATTTTTTCTAAAATCTTGTTTTTAGCAATAAAAAAAAAATTTTTTTGACTATAAGATTTTAAAAAAATTATATCTCGAAGAAAATTAAATTTGCACCGTAGAGCATTTAGGTTCTTGTTTAGAATATTGAATATTTGCAGAAAAAAAGTATTCTATTGAAATCGGCGTTAGTACTTCCAAGATACGCCCTTATTAGAACAAGATTTACTGAGTTGTGAAGCAAAAAAAATTATAAATTGTTTTTTCAGGTTTGGCAATAGATTTCAGCTTACACTACGCTGTGAGCTACAGAGCCTGTACATCAGACGATCGTGTTCTTCGAGTTAAAACTGCTCTCGAACAAATGGGCGGTCCGACCCTGATGGCTTCGGTTACGACCGGTGCTGCTGGAGCTTTCATGTTACCCTCTCATGTGCTGGCTTACATACAAATTGGAGTATTTTTGCTGCTTATTATGGGCGTTAGTTGGTGTTATGCCACTTTATTTTTATGTCCACTGCTATCAATCGCTGGACCGTCTCCGACCTTTGCTCAGTTTCGATATCCTCGGTAAAAATTATTTCAATTTTAAAAAAAAGTATTACTAAATAAGTTTCAATTAATTTTGTAATTTATTTTGCAGGTTGCAAAGACCTCTGTTTAGTTTTCGCAAAGACATTACAGAAGAAACTACGGAGCATGAGAGAAATTGCAGGGCCAATAGAAAACGATTTAAAAGAGGTGGCATGTTGTCTGAGTCAACTCTGAGTACTTCCAGTTCTATGTACCAATTTCACAGCGGAGAATTAGAGAGCTTTTCCGTGAGACCGCCATCACCGTTATTACCTTCCTCGCCTTCGTCGAATTTACTTCATTTAGAAGCTAGACAGTTAGAGATAAGAAACAGCAGATGAGAAAAGGTGTATATAATTGACTGAAAAGTTTTACTTCAATGCGAGTACTTAAGAATTGCGCAAATTTAAAACCCTTAAATTCAGGTAATGAATTTCGATTTACAAATAGTTCAAATAATATTGAGGTTCGATATTTAAAGATAGAAGACAATTTATATTTATATATTGAATATCTGTATGGAGATTTTTTTTTTTTAAAGAATGCCTTTCGATTTAAAATATTACATTTTGAAGGATATTTTTTAAAGAAAAATCTTCATGTTTGTACTTGTATTTAAAATCCTTATTATT
The DNA here is from genome assembly GCA_022817325.1 of Idris sp. 1 HC-2018. Taxonomy (NCBI): domain Eukaryota; kingdom Metazoa; phylum Arthropoda; class Insecta; order Hymenoptera; family Scelionidae; genus Idris; species Idris sp. 1 HC-2018. The sequence goes on from JABFPM010000221.1 coordinate 14,779, forward strand.
AATGGAAGAAAAATGGTACTTGATTGTAAAAGATTTTAAATATGAGTGTATAGATAAATATAAGAGCGATTCCATGCCAAGTCACTTAATCATTGTACTAGGATCCTCCGATTTGGCTGAAACTTTGTAAATTATTTTATTCTTTTCATAAAGAAGAAATTTTTAAATTACAGTTTAAAGAAAATTGATTGATGATAAAAAAAATTTAATAAGAATCTCATTGCTCTGTGACTTTAGCCGTACAGTATCTCTTATGGCTGTGTTTGCATTTACATTTTTGTGGATTGTGATCGATTTTAGTCATAAGACTCGACAAAATCTATTTATAATGTAAAGTTGAAATATACAGCAATGTATAATGAATGAGTTTAATGCATGTAATTAAAAATAATTGCAGTGGTGTTTTGCGTTTTTAGATTTATTGTTATCACTAGATGGACCTTTCGATTCTTCTGGTGAGTCTTTATGACATTTACAAGACTTTATTTTTTATGATTTTTATATTATATTTAACACAAAAATAAGCAAAATGAAACTGAACAAGTTATTATACCGTGCCATAGAAGGTGTCACAGAGCTGCGCTCACAAATTTGGTAAATAAATGAGCTTTACTTTTTAATGTACAATTTTCTTGGTGAAAAAGAGTCAAGTTTTACTTTGCAAACTTTAATTTTTAAAAAATACTGACTATCTTTGTAAAATATTTATAATTTGTAATACGGAGATAATTTTAAAGATTTTGTGAGCTGTTACTGTGGCGCCATCTTCATTATACCGTGTGTGATTACTCTATGTATTAATTATACTGTGTATAATTCATATAAAGTTTAGAAAGAAAGAGAGAAAAAAAGTCTAATACATTTAAAATAAGGTATTCTCAATTTCTTACTAGGTTTTTTAAAAGTTGCTTTAACATTTATTTCAACTTGATGAATTTGATGAAAATGACGTTTATATCAAGTCTTGTATTAATTTTTATACGAATTTTTATCTATAAATTTATTATCATTTTAACTGTAGAACAATTTTTTGATGTTCAATGTTGATACAAATATGTACAATACGGGTCTTACATTTATGTAAATGTTAATGGTGCTCTTTAAGCTGAATGTTTTTGTAAAGTATTACGTAATTATAAGTAGCTTAACGTAATATGTACTCATAAATGTAAAATTTAAATAATTATAAAGAATTAAAAAATTTAAAGCATGTATGTCTTTTTGGTTGAATGTATTATTTTGTAATGCAGTGATATGTACTAATCGATTGGAATAATCATTTTTGTATTTATTTTTTATTACAATTTTGACAAAATATGTTTTTGTTTATTTTATTTCTCAAGATAATTTTTATGAAAATATACTTTATTTACTTCTCTTAGATAAGCTTACTAAAAACAAAATATACTCTGCAGTCTAAAGTCACATTTCTAAGTCTACTTTCAGGTAAATGGAATATTCAGACTGCAAAATGTGTCCTCTGAAATCCTTGACCAAGGCTTTGCAAAATCAGTTGTACTTCATGAAGTTTTTCGTGATAAAATATATGAGCCTCAAACCATTTGGCCACACTACATGAGGTTTCCCTAAACAGATTAAAAGTAAATTAAGATAACATATTCTTAAAAAACAACAAACAGCTTGTGCCTCATAATTATCAAAATAATTTACCCAGAAATAAATGCAAAATAATTAGGAATGTTCGGCGTTCGTCCACAAGAAGATATTTCCATGTAACTCTGATTGAAAATAACCTGCAATTTTTTAATTAAAATTTAATTTTGCTTCAATCTCATCACTTAATAAGTAAAACAACATTCTTACTGATTTGTCTGATTCCAAAATAACTTTTACCCCAATTTCAAGACATTCAAAGTAGACAGATACTTTATTAATTTGGTGAGACAATATCAACTGTCTTATTGCTCTTTCGAGTTGTTGAACGTCTCCCAAACGACCTGTACTTATAGAACCGCAATACTCAACTGCAAAACCACCACTTATTGCTTTAGGATGTAGACGTTTAATTGGAATAGGTTTTTCACATAAAGTTTTAGGATTTTTAAGAAGACATTTCAAGTGATCAAAACCGCAGGTTCTTATCATACTGGCTATTGGTCCATATATTTCATTCAAAGATTTTGAACATCGCTGATTTTAAAACAAACATGATTATTTATAGTTTGTAATATTTTAATTACAACTTTGTTTATACCTTTACGATGTGCAGTGATATAGGATAGCCAAGCGTTTTTCTCATTATGCGTTGCAGTTTGCCTTTGTTATCTAAATTTATTACGTTTTCGTTTATCTCATCAAGTACATCGCCGATACTTATTTTATCCTAAACAAAATAAATATTTTTTTTATTTCGTTCTATAATAAGCTATATTTTATGTAAAAGAAAATAAACTTACATCTTCAGCAGCTACTGAGTGTTCATCCACTCGAACAATCAAGGCTCTTCCTCTGGTAAAACTACATAAAAAATTGTTCGTTAAAAAATTTTGAAGAAATTTATTAAAATAACATTGCATAATGAAAATGAAAACTCACCACACGGATATACCCAAAGTTTTGCATGGCACCAATTCCAGCTGTTCACATTCTGGCAATTCCCAAGTTTCATCCAAGAAAATTGAGTTCCTTAAATTTAGTTTAAAACTTAATCTACTGATTTGCAATAAAACTGATAAAAATATTTCTCCCAAAATTTCGTTTCCAATAATACTATCAATGTCGTAATACTTTTTAGCTAAGCAAGGCCTTTTTACCTAAACAAAATTAATGATGTTTATTTTAATTACACCAATTAAAAATAATAATAATTTATTTTATGTATTTGCAATACTTACGACAAATCTTATTGGCACATGCAAATATTTTCGTATCAAACAGGTTCTTATAAATAGCCTCAATTTTCCAGTAGACGTGTAAACTTTAGCGTTATCATTCACGAATTCAACAATAGACGATAATACATATAATGAGCTAAAAAAATATAGGTCATATAAAAATAACAATTAACAAGAGTATTTGTTTTTAAAAAATATAACAATTTCATACCCTTCGTTAAGGGAAGCAAGATTTTGTATCCAGTTCCAAGCTTCGAGATCTTTGGGGACTCCAAAAGCATTCATTTTCACTGCAACCCCTTTTTCCAGACATCTTTCTAAGCTATAACAAAATGGCTCTAAATCTGGATGATTGTCATTTATGAAAGTGCTGCATTCTGTCAGTTTTCGGGTCCATCCTATACAAAAAATATTAAAAAATGTAAATGTAAAAATTCAAATTTAACATGACATAATAATTTTTAGACATAATCATTTTTAGACATTCAAATATAATATTCCTAAGTTAAATATTATTAATTACTTTATCAAATTGGTTTTAAAAGTGTTACCCTAAATCAATAAAAATTAAATTATATGTAACCTCTTGAACAGTTATTTTATTTTATATTTTAATTTACCTTTTAGATCCTTTATATAGGGATCCGAGACTGTCATGATTCATTCTTTAAATTTGTCCTCTAAGAAGTGTTAAGCTTAAAAAGGGGTAATTGCAAAATAAACGCGAACGATCTGTCAAAATTCGAATCGGAACACAGCTGTCTAGTTTATTACGCCACCAACTGTTATTAAACATTTTTGCGCATAGTCAGTTTTAAACTGAAAACAGCGATAGCACAGAATATGGAAATCAGAAGAAAAACTTAACACTATCAAGTTAGTTAAGTAATTGCCTTTAAAAAGACTTTCGATTTTAAAATTATATTTGCAAATATATGCATACATCTGCATATGCGATTAGATTTTTTTTATTTACAAACGTACGTGCAAATTAAATAAGAAGATCTTGAATATAGCACTATACTTTTATTTACAAAATATAAGGACATTTAAAAAGAAATATAACAAATTTTTAGATCTTATAAAAATATAATAAAGGCTTAAATTATATTGACAGATTTTTATTTCTGCATCAAAACTTTACTAAGAGCAAAACGTTAACAATTATTGTTATTTATATTACAACGTGCAATAATACATTTGACTTATTGTCAAAGCTTTTGCTCTTAATTATTAATTGTATTATACTACAATATAAATTTATTTTTGAACTATTGACTCGAAGCTCAACTTCCTAAGTCTGATAGCAAGACAGATAATGTCATCTGTACTATATTCTGCTGTTATACAATAGCTCTGTGTGTGCGCATGTGAATATGCAAAGCATGCTTTTGCACAGTTTAGATTCCTCGATAAAAAAATGTATCCAGTGTTGGCGTAATCGTTGCCAGATTCAAGTCCCCGAGTCTGCTCGAAAACTTCATCTCTATTCGGTCATTTTCGGCTGTTAATCGTTTGCCCTAAAATACAGCTCATTGTAATATTTTTTACCATCAGAGTGTTACGTCGATACATGTCTGAAAATTTAAAAAGGAAAAGTTGTAAAATCAATTTTTGAAAGAAACTTTTCATCTCAGAAATTGAATTTTTGAAAAAACGACGTGGATTTGACATTAAAAAATGAGCACATCCGTTCCTGAGATTAAGGACTTGCAGGTTAAAGCAGTGCAATACTTTGCCACACAATTTGATTGCAATGCGGAAGTTTTTGTCTGTGCCCCAGGTCGTGTCAATCTTATTGGTGAACACACGGATTATAATGAAGGCTTTGTTTTACCTATGGCAAGTCTTCTTTCAGATTTAATTAAATGGATCATTTAAAATCATGAATTTATGATTTTGCCTGCGCGCATGACAGTGTTTCATTTATTTTCTTCTTATGCGCGCGTAATTTGAGTTACAGTTTTGAAGGAAATTTTTCAAATAAAAAATACATCACCATCAAGAATTTAAAGAACAAATTCAAAATTTAAGAAAAATTATACATCCGCCATGATAATCATGTTTGTAGTGAAATCTGGATGTTTATAATTATTGTTACTAAAATTATATTCTTACAAGGAAAAAATGTATTTATTAATTTCTTATGCAAATAGTTTATTTAAAAAATGTCAATCATCTCAAATGTTTTTTTTAAAATTATGAAATTGAAATGTAATGTATGATTTTCCTTTTAGGCTCTTCCAATGGTAACTGTAATAGTTGGAAAAACAAACAACACAGCTACATGTAGAATAATTTCGATGAGCGATGCAGTATCTGCAAGTAATAAAGTGGAATTTGATGTAAGTGACAAAAGCAAGTTACAAAAAGGAGAACCTAAGTGGGCCAATTATGTAAAAGGAGCGATTGCAAATTTTCCAAGTACGTTGGAGAAATTTCTAAAAGAATTTTCCTTTCTTTTACACGGAAATCAGTCATATAAACGAGATAAGAAATAATCCATCTATAAAGATCTAATGTACAGCAAGTTATATGTTAATTACAGTGTAGATAATATTTTCTATTTTTGTTACTAACCAAGACAGAATACAATTATTTTAATAGTTCTAAACATTAACATATATGTTAACATTAATAATAATCTAATAATATTATATAAAAAAAACTTTTTCAGCTGAGATATCTGGTTTTGATGCTGTAATTGTATCATCTGTGCCTGTTGGAGCAGGCCTCAGCAGTTCAGCAGCATTAGAAGTGGCCACATATACTTTTTTGGAAACTTTAACCGGAACTAAATCTGCGAAACCTGAAGACAAGGTATGATCTTTGTTTGCTATATTTATTCACATTAACGTAATGATCTAAGTGATATATTTATATGAAACATATAAGTCATATTTATTGGGATAATCTATTTGCAGATAAATGTTAAAAATACAAAAATTCTATTATTTCAAATATTTTTCAACTTATAATTATAAAAATTGATTGTCTCAGTTTATCACTATGATTAGATGTAAATATTATATACTTTTAAGTACAATTCGGCTTATTTTCTTCGTAAATTTGATTACAATTAAAATTATTTTACAGGCGTTGGCATGTCAACGAGCAGAGCATGACTTTGCCGGTGTTCCCTGCGGTATAATGGATCAGTTTATATCAGTCATGGGTCAAGAAGGTCACGCTCTTTTATTAGATTGTCGAGATTTGACTACTAAACAAATATCAATGGAGAAACTCAACGATTACGTCTTTCTAATCACTAATTCTAACGCTCCTCATAAACTGAGTTCAAGTGCCTACCATGAGCGCAGAGATTGCTGTTTCGAGGCAGCTAAAATGTTGAATAAAAGAAGCCTGAGAGAAGCTACGGTTGATGATTTAAAAGGTATAATAACATAATGTTGTCGTCAACGCGAAGAAACAAGTATTTCACAAGTAAAACTAATTTCGTTGTTTTTTTATAAATTAAACATTATGCAATAACAATGTATAATTTAATATGTTATTCTATATACATAAATTTGGTTTTTTTTAGAATTAAAAAAACTGAATGCTTCTGAGATAGTAATTCAACGAGCTCGTCACGTGATATCAGAAATTCAAAGAACTCTTGATGCATCGACTGCATTAGAAAAAGGTGATTTTCCTACATTTGGTAATTTGATGAATCAAAGTCACGATTCATTACGTAATGATTACCAAGTATCGTCTGAAGAATTAGATACACTGGTTTCGACCGCAAGAGAGGTGGACGGGGTTTTAGGAAGTCGTTTAACAGGAGCAGGCTTTGGCGGTTGCACTGTCACACTTTTAAAAAAAGATACTGTAAATAATGTTATAGAGTTAATTAAAAGTCGGTAAGTGGGAGAACTTGTGATATTCAAATAAGCAACGCAAAAAGATTGTAAAAATAAGTTCTTTTTTATTTCTAGATATAAAGGCAATCCCTCATTTTATATTGCAAAACCAGCTAGTGGATCTCGTCAATTAAAAATATGATTATTGTAACTCATAATAGCAAATTGGGATGCTGAACGAACATGAAATTACAATAATTAGAGATAATTAGAGGTTGATTTTAATGTACAAACGTATGTACCAAAAGTTCTTAGAATAAAAGAAAGATTTTGTACAATTTATATATATATATATATATATATATGTGTGTGTGTGTGTGTATATACATAGATAGTTAACTTTTATAATTATTATTTACAGTGAAGATAAATTATCTTCGGTTCAACATTCTCGGAATGTATATGTGTATAAATAACATATTTCAATTATTATAATACTGGCTTTTGTGGATTTGAATTCAGGCCTGATTAGTGTCTAGTAACTCCGTTTGATGAATTGCTTGCAAACTCTGAAATAAAAAAATATTTTTTAATTTATATAAAAATCATTCTTTTTAATTTCTATTGACGTGAATAATTGAAATTGTTTTAAAAAGTAGTTATATGCAAATAAATTCCTTTGTATCACTTCAAAAGATATGATCATCTTTAAATAATATAAGAAAAGAGGGTTAAGGACAAGTAAGAGAAACATTTATGTAATCGAATTACCTTTTAAATAATCATTTAATTCCGCTTCACTGAAGCAACATCTAAGTCCAGACGGTTTGACGCCTTTGAATATCTGAATGACACTTGGTTTTAGGTTGTAGAAAATAAGTGGTTGACCTCTTCTTTCAAAGTCCTCGATGAGAATCTTTATTCCCTGAGCAACAAAGCAAAAACAGATTAGAAAACTGCTCAATGCCTATAATCTAACACATATAGGTACAGATGTGTTAATAAAAAAAATGTATTGTGATACCTTGGCCGCGGTAAAGTCTGCCGCTTGGATGTGAGTGGAATCGATGACGACCGGAACGGCGATACCGTGTCGTGTCCCGTGTTTGCTAATTACGGACCTAACATACTCCACACTTGGAAAAACTAGACTTCGGTCAGGTGTAATGGCTAGATATTCACATCCACTGACGGTCTTTTAGCAATAACAAGATCAATCAAAATTAATCAAATTTGAAATTTAATTGAACTTTGCACCGTAAATGGAAACGAGTTTTCTTTTTTATGTGCTTTAATTTAATATCTTTTAAACTCCAGATTTAATTGAACCTTTAATATGTCAAAGAACTTTTTTACAGCTAATTGTTTCCTTTTAAAGTGTAGCATATATTATTTTCAATTTTAAAAAGAAATGATCAAAATTAAAATAATGTTATTAATATGTTTATTTCAGTTGGAAAATTAAAAAAAAAATTCATGCTGATTTTACAGTATAATATGACTATAGATGTAAAAATTGTTCAATTGAATTTTTTCAACCACAAAACTTACGACTTTTTTGCTGACTCGAAGAGAAGGCCTTGCCGATGCATACAAGAGGAAGAGAAGATTTATGCCGATACCGATAACTATTCCAAGTTCAAGTCTTACGAAAAGACTGCATAAAAACGTCGCAATGGCTGGCACTAAATCAATTTCTAGATAACAAAATGAGCTTGGATTTTACTTTATTCAAAAACAATTATGCTTAATATACAGAGACTGATTTCAAGTTTTTCAACTGTTTTTGATTTTCAAATATAATGAAACTTTAAATTTTGGCAAAACTGTATTAAAATATGAAGTTCCAAAAACTGAAAATAGTCATTTGCTATGAAATTCAAAGCAATAATTTTATTTAAAAGAAATTACTTTTTGTTCTCCACATAGGTTTCACCACATGAAGTTCCACCATAAAAACGACTGCAGCTATGATGACAGCAGCGAGCGATGATTTAGGTATGTAATACAAATATGGCGTCAGGTATTGGAGAGAAACAAGCACCAAAATTCCGGTATAAACTCCACCGAAGGTCGTTTTTACACCTGAAGAGTGATTGACTGCTCCGCGACTGAGTGCACCGGTGACAGGAATTGAAGATACAAATGAAGATATTACGTTACAGGTGCCTATGGCCAACATCTCTTGAGTAGCGTCAATAGGTTTTCCATCGGCTGTAAATTAATTTCAAATCACAATTAATATATTTTACCGTACATTTAAGTATTAATAGAAAATATTACGAACTTCAAGGTATTTACTTTCGACAGCAATGTCAACTGCAAAAAGTAATGACACCTTTTTAGATCAATTACAAGATCACTTTTCTTTGTTATCTAAAGAAATCAATTTCACAATTGATTTTCAACTCAGCTTTCGATGACCTTCATATTTGTGTCATATCGGTTAGTTATTCAAGCTTTATCAGACAAAATGAAATTTTATCTTTCTAAAGGTATTTAAAGTTTTTTAATTTATTCACTATATAAACTTAACAGATTATTTGTATCTTATATTAATTATTTTTAATGTTTTATTTTGCCTTATTACTATTAAGAGCAAAGCTAACATTGTATCAATTTTTTAAATAATTTATGGGTATACTAACAAAACACTTTGCCAATTGCAATGGCTTCCAAAAGACCAAGCAGAGGCACGATAATGCAGCCAGATCCCATAGCGGATATCATGTCCAAAAAGCCATAAGTTTCGTTTCCAACAGTGGACGAAAATGGCGGAGGCTGAAATTCTGGCAAGCCTTGCTTTACGTGACCTGTTAAAATTACAGGCGACGCTCCGAGGTTTTTTTCTAGGAGCCAGCACATGATGGCACAAACCACCACGACCACGATGTTTCTCGCCGTGGATAAAAGCCAAAAAAATTTGACCATCATCTTTCTAAAAGTACTCGCTGAACTAGAACAGTTTGCTATGGCGGGAAGATCTTTAACTTTCTGTAACCAAAATTTATAGGAAATTATGCAAAAGTATACAAAAATAATTATTATTTAACATTTTGTTTTATAAAATAGGAATGAAAAATATATTAAAAAATAAATAATCCTACACAAGACGAATTTTAGGTATATTTCGAATCCAAATTATATTTAATTATTTTTTTAATAATGAAGTTGCAAATTATATAACATTATTAAAATTGATTAAAATCAAAATCTAACAATCTTGTTTTCTATCTAAAATAATTAAAAAAGGCATCTTTGACAACAATTATCTTAAATTACATTAATTTAACTGATATACTTGAAATAATATGTTATACAATTTTTGTTGTTATTATAAACATAAGAAATAATACATTTTCAACTATCTTAAGGTCTGTCTGCTATTAACTCAAAATAGTAAGTATTTCCTATAATTTAAAATAATAGCTGACAAATTATTGATACATCATTGGTAACAATTTCGAGTCGATTGATTATCCAGAAGCTGAAATATTTGACCTCAAAGTTTGGAAAAATTATAAATATAGATATACAAGCCATGTACATTTTCAATATTTTGAAGACCATTTGGTTACATTTTAAACCAATTCTGACTTTTTTATACAAAAAATCTTATTAACAGGCATAATAATTACAATATAATATAAAAATTCGTTTTAGACAATTTATAGAGTAGTTTTTGATATTTATTAAATTATCATGAATTAAAACTCAAAAACACTTCATTTAAATCATAATTGAAAATGCTATTTTTATGTTACGTAGCAGAAAGACCTTAATGATATCAATAAGTTTTCAAAGTACAAATGTGATTGCTAAAACATTTGTGAAGGATAATTTCGTACATGTCTCCAAGATAATAAAAATTGTTATAAATTTGTCGAAATATTATTCTCAGTACATAAATTGTATAACAAACATAAAGGTTTTCAGAGAAGAGAATATTAAACAATAAAATTGCACGAAAACAAGCTCACGTTGGAATGTAAATTTGACAGTTATTCCAGCGCAATGATATATTGCATAATGCATATCAAAATTACAATCTCAATTAAATTTTTTTAATATAAATCTTCTATTATCGTAGTTAAAATTGCGCAATCCAAATTGTATGACAACACGAATTCCTCATTTTTTTAATTATTCGTAAAATATAAAGTACATCGGTAATTAAAAAGTCCAAGTCCTTTGTGTAATTAAGTCTTCAAAACAAATGTAACATTCCAAACGTCTTCCAAAGAGTATTATATAAAGAATTATTCATGCGACGAATTGAAAAAAAGAAGAAAAAAATTGAATTCGTATTTGTTGAGCGCCTATACATGAATAATTATATTCTTAATTGTAAAAATATAACACATTTTTGCATTTCAATGGTTCAGTCTATGAATTCCTTTATCATCACTTTTTGTTTTTATTGTTTCATTTTTTTTCCTTTACTAATTTTTTCCGGCAAAAATACTTATACTTACTCTTAAGGAAAAAAGTATGATCATGCAGGTGACGCCTAATAACGTGTCCCAAAGTCGTGTCTCCCCGATATGTTCGAAAACATTTTGCCAGGCTGGTACAAATTTTCCACCTCCAATTCTCAAGCCCAAAATGTCCTTCACCTGAGTGGTGGCAATAATAATGGCAGCAGCTGACGTAAATCCAACTGATACGGGTCCAGAAATGAAGTCTATCAAAAATCCTATAAACACAAAACGTAGACACAATTATAATTTTTTTATATGTAGAAATTTGTTTATTTATAAATGGCAATTACAATTTCTAAGTACAAATGACAATGTATTCTGCATTTATTTTGCATATTACACAATTCTGACTTACTGAAGAAGACGTTAATTATAATAAATTAGAAAAAAAAATTGCTTTTTATAAGACCGAGAAAAATTTTGTAATAAGTATAAACCATTTATTGTAAGTTACCTAATTGTAGGATGCCCATTAGCAAGCTGATGCATCCTGAAACAAAGGTCAGAAGAACCGCAAAATCTGGTCCCAGATTGTACTTTGCGAGGGTTTCGCGTGTTAAAATAGCGGCTATTGCGGTGGGTCCCACAGGTACGTCTTTGCAGGATCCCATGATAGTGTAAACAAAGCTCGCCATAAACGATGAGTATAAGCCATACTAAAAATGATTAATAATCAATGTTATATAAAAGTAATGATTAGACCACTAAAAATAGACATATATTTATTACAAAAATTTGAGTATTATACTTTATATCAATTGAAATTGTTTACAACACTGAGTATTATGCAGTAGTGAGTTAATTTTAAAACAATTTAATAATTTTTCTGTTGACCTTTTATGGAGGTCTTCAGAAAACAATACAAAAGGTGTTACATATTGCATTTTCTGATGAAGACCTCAATTAAAAAATCAAAACGTAATAAAAATTAATAAATTGTTTTAAAAATTAATTCTTGTGAAGTGAGTTAATTGGTCGTTAATACAAACATTAAACGTGCTTACAGTTGACGCCAATACAATTTAAATTAGACATTTTTATTATATTCAAATAATATAATCTCGGAAATAATGATTTAATGGGTAAATATTTTTATAATTTATATAACAAATATCAGTGAAATATACGTAATATGATAATTAAAGATGAACAAGGATTAAAATAGACTCAGCAACAGATAATATCTATGTTTACTATCATAAAAATGTTGAAATGAATATTATTTATTAAAATGAGATATTGTTTAAAGAAATAAATAAGAAATTTAAAGGATATAAATAAACATTAAAATGGTAAACATTAAAATTAGCAAAATAAAACGTGGAGTTTGTTGTTAAAAAAATAAGTTATATATAAACTTTGATTATGTTTAGTTTTAAATCTTCACGGACGTTAGCTGCATATATATAAATTTTTTTAAAATGTTTATTAATACTTTTTTATTACATATTAAATGTGTAAAAATAAACTTAAATTTAATTTATTGTGAATATGAAATATGAGTTTACATATCTAAAACATTATTAAACAAAAATAATATAAAGATATGTTCAAATTTTATAAACCATATTTGCAAAAAAAAGAGATAGGATTTAATCCAATATTAACTTTTGCAAATTAATGTAACTGAAGTTGACTAAAATCTATTTTTGTTCACAAATCGAGCTTAATAAATATAATTGCAATTTTTTTGTTATATCTCAGAGTTTTCTAAAACACTTTGATTTCTCACATTTTTTAAACAAAATTAGACCTAAGTGATAAAGAAAATATAAAAATAATTTTACCTGTAACGGAAGTCCAGCAACATTGGCATAAGCTATGGCTTGTGGAATAACGGTCAGACCAACTGTCAAACCTGCTACCAAATCACTCACTATATATTCTTTTCTATATTTTGGTAGCCAATCCAATATTGGTATTCGTTTGTACAAAAGCTTCTTTTTGAAGCATCCATTTACCCTGTCTTGCAACCACTGGCTGCACGAAAATGATTTCATTTTTGTGATTTCATTGTTAGGAACTGCAACAAAGTGAATCTGAATTTATTATACAGTAAATTTTATATTTCTGTATGTCAAAAAATAATAATCATTTTATTATAATAGTAATAACAAAATTAGGCATGTTTTATCGACGAATTTTTTTTAAAAGATTGAATTGCGTAATTCCGGACTATACGTACTTAAATAATTTTGTCATTATGTGCAATTTATTTGTGCTTTTTAAAAATTAAAATTAGGTATATTGCTGAAAGATTTGAACATGACAATGTATTATATCGTTTTTTTACAGATTACTGCAATCAAAATGATATGATCTATTCCACAAAATAATTTAAGTCAAAATGTAATGGGATCCTTATAAGAAAGATACTAATATAGATTTAATATAAATGCTATAAGATGTTCAAAAAAATGTTTTCTCATTACAGATACTTTGAGTAAATTAATTTTATTAGTACAGAAACTTTTGGATCCTTGAAAAGTATAAATATTTATTTATTTTTTCAAAAAAGTTTTTTGTTACTAAAACTCGTGATACACGTGCTAAGTTAAGATCAAAAAATAAAAAAGAAGGCATCAAAATTTTGTCTGTCATTCTTATGTAGAAATTAGACAATCTAAACCTAATGTATCGCAATTGCGGACCTGATAAAAACAAAACTGTACAATAATTCAGGCATAACTGTGACTAATCATTGAAAATTTGTGAAATACAACAATGCCTTTTTCATTCATGACGTAAGATAATTGTAGTAGACAAAAAAAGAAAATAATAATAATAATAAAAAAGAGTAGAAGATCTAATTGAAGAAGATTTACTTATAAAAAACCCAATTGTTTCAAACATCAAACAAGTTTTCGACAAGATTTGAATAAAAATGCATTTGAATGAACCTAGATAAGGAAATATCTATTTTATATTGTACTATAAAAAAAGTTTTGCATTGAATTGTTTGAATGCCGTCAAGGCGACCGTCTTAAGCTGAATTCGATTTTAAACATAATTTATTACACTGCAACTATGTATGTTTATATGCCACACTGACCTTATTTTTGCCATTTTAATTGTGATAAAATATTTTATACACATTCTATTAGATGGATCCCAAAAAAATTTTGTAATTTATACAAAATCTACAGCTCAACTTTATTTTATTTAGATTGAAAATAAAATACTTAACCTTTAGTTAAAAATTGAAATTTAATTTTAATTTGCAAAGTTCAAAAATATAAAACAGCATAATTTATTTTTTGTTTTCAGACTATTTGAAGTTAATTTTCGTTTTTTCGAAAATATTTAGTAAAATATATTTTATATATCAATACGCAAATCTTAAATTCTCGGATTTTTAATTAAAATTTTGGATAATTGTAATAAATTTTGGTTGCATTAATTAAAATAGCACTCTTTTTTAATTTTCAGAAAATCAATTAGCTTATAAATTAAAATCTGAGCAAAAATTGAGTTCTAATTTTCTCGTGATGTAATCTGTTTGATAATGCGAATCATATAATCGATTAAAAACTAAGGTAAAACATATAATGATGATATGATATAAAAAAAGGTACATAATTAAATATCTGCTTTTGCAAAAGTGCAATTTTTCCGCTTATGGAAAATCTTTTAAATATATATCATCCCTTTAAAGTATATATATTATTTAAAATAAAGCATAAACTTTTTTGGAATAAAATTTTTGAACTTCTTAAAAAACAGCTGTTGTATGTCTACCAAAATTAATATACTACAAACAAGTTTACAACCAATGCAAATACATTATTCAGGATATAGTAAATTCATTCACAATAATTCATTTTTTTCTAGATACAGGAAGTTTGTAGTGCTGATTTAATGTCGAATCGCTTCAAAGAAAAAAAAATGTCAAAATAAGAAAAACAAGTCATGCGTTGAATTGTGCAGACAAATTTGGATGGAAAAAATAAAACTTGTTTCTTGTGAAGCTAACCAGAAATATATATATATATATATATAACATTCATTTATGAAAATAAAAAAACTGCTCTAAAGAATATGTTAAGAAAAAAATTTAACTCACCATTTTCACATTTCTCAATTTTTTTAACATATTCAATTCCAGCCAACCGGTTGTCAAGTTCATTTGGCAGATTATTGTTGATGTTATTTTTTTTTACGACTCCATCGAAATTTTGTTTGTAACTTAAAAGTGTGATGTCTCGTTGGGCTTCGAGATCATACTCATCTTTGATCTCAAACTTGGTCATCTTTTTTTCATCGACTATGGGAGTAAAAGTAATTGATGAATAAGTAATTGTCTTAATGACTGAAATGTTGCGCAAGGTTTAGCGCCTTATCAAATCCTTTTCTTATGTGAGATCCATTGTCATTATTACACGGCCCTGAATTGTTCAATGACCAGCACCACACTTGCGTTGTTATATCAACATCAAGAGTATGCCGTTATATTTCATTGTTAACGCCTTCTCATAAATCGATGAGTTGCACGTTCACGCTTCCTAATTATCAACAGAAAAAAATTGACATGAAATTTTGATTATCTTTATATAGCATAGGTATATAGTAAGCATAATCAAACAAAAGATTGATCAAAAAACTAAATCATATAATTGAATTATCAGACGTATAGCTCAACAGTATTATAAAATAAGTTAATAATCTTAAAATGATTTTGCAGATTTAATTATCAAGATTCTTAGAGAACTCTGTTAAGGCAGAAATATTTGTAAAGGCTATTTACAAATATTCAATTTTGTAATAGAATTTGTTTTGTTTAGTTCTCAACTTTGAAATTGTGAGATGAATGATTTAAGAAATCAAGATGCAGAGCATTTCCACAATAGCTTTTTAACACATTTCAAAATAATTTTTCCGATACAAGTTGAGTGTGCAAAAAAGTTAATTATTAGCTGGTTTTTGCATTTTATTGCCGTCATTAAGACATTTGGTTTTTGTGACACTATAGTTTAAAAAATTATTTATTTATGAATTTTGAAAATCGGTATTTTTTGTTGTAAAGTTATGAAATTCTATAATAACTGATACAATTATTTGGCATAATTAAAAGTGTGTTTAAATTTCAAAGAAAAATTAATTACATTTTTTGGAGTATATTTTTTAGAACATCGTTTTTTACTACGGAAACCAACAACGAGATAACTTTATTTTGTGAAATCTAAAGAGTTTGTCCGACAGGAGAATAACAATTTTAAATTGCTTCAAAAATGGGTGTTTGCAAATAAAAATTCGTAAAAAACTTTAGTGTCATATAACAACGATATAATTTTATTGTTTATAGTAATTATTATGATTTAAATATAGTATAAAAAAATTAGAATTACTCGAAAAATATACATTTTTATATTTTGAACCATATTTAGATCATAATTATTGTAAACAATAAATTTAAATTGTTATTATATGATTTTAAAGTTTTTTTAACAACTTATTATCAATTATTTGCAAATATCTATTTATGCAGCAATATTCAATACTTCTTCACCTAGAGTTTATAAAATAAATTATGGTTTATTATATTTATGCATTTTTTGATTTTGGTAATAAAGCATCATTATAACACTTTAAAAAGTTGTGTGTAATTAAAAACTATTTTTAACTTAAGCAGCCATTATTTAATAAACCATTTCTGATTGTGCTCCTTAAAATATTTTTAAAGCTTATACAATTTTAAACAATGTTAAAAACACGTCGTTATTTAATAATTTTTAAGGACGATTTGGCTATTTGAAAATACACTTAAGGAGATAAATATTCAAAATAAATAATGTGCAGATATATTAAACATGAAAACCATTCAGAAAAAAAAGAATTTAAAATCAAATAATATGATTGGCTTTTATGTTTAATATCAGCAGGATATTCGAATTGAGTATTTAGATTTTTAATTTGGCAATCTACTTCTCTGCGTGTATCTATATCTGCAAAAATCTAATTTTCAAGATTTTAAAGTTGAAACTTTCAGCACAAAAAAAGTATTTGCATTTAATTGCAAAATAAAATATTACAGAAAAAAGCTTACTGAAAAAAGTGTAATTTATACATCAATTGATTGATATATCCATTTTTTAATACATTTGCGTAGTTTTTCTCCTATTTTTTTCGATTTTAATTTTAAATTCAAAAAGCATGACTAATTATTACATTAAAAATTTCCATTCAAAAAATAAATGATAGTCTTATAGCTGGATTAAATTTTTTGCTTGAACATATTTAGCAGCTGATGGTGCCTTTACAGTCAATTTTTTTTTATTTTTTCTAACTTCATATTTTATACATTTTTGATTACACATTGCAAATTAATCTGGTTCGATTTGGGTTTAAGATTGGAAAAAAGTAAATTTATTTTTGGATTAGTTACGTTTTCTATTAGGGATATTAGGTAACTTGGGTGGGAAATTCGCAGTTTGCTCTCTTATGGGTTTCCTACTCAAGGTTAAATTAATTGTTGCAATAAAGAATTAATCACTTTTCTTGCATTTTTTGCGTGATATATTTTAGAACATTATATTTATTGGGTCATTTTTTAAATTAATTATTCAAAATAATAAAAAATTATTAAGAGCAAAATAAATAATGACTGATAGATAATTAAAACAACAATTAAAAATTGTTCATTGTTAAAAATGATTTTGAATAATAAATAAAATATTTTAAGTGGTTTTTATTTGTTGAATTATCAATTAAAGTAGAACTTCTGAATAGCCCGATATGTCTGTCTTTCTTTTTTCATAAAAGAGCTTAAAAATGGACAAAGATGAATATATAGACTATTCAGAGGTTTTTCTGTAAAAGATTGTTTTAATATTATATTAAATTATGATTGAAGAAGTCAAATAATAAAAAATACTTTGTTGTCTGATTTTATTTCAATAGTGAATTACTTTTCATTAAAAATCATTAGAAATTCATTTTATATCAGTTAATATAATATTTTTGATTAGATGTTTATAATAT
Organism: Idris sp. 1 HC-2018; assembly: GCA_022817325.1. Taxonomy (NCBI): domain Eukaryota; kingdom Metazoa; phylum Arthropoda; class Insecta; order Hymenoptera; family Scelionidae; genus Idris; species Idris sp. 1 HC-2018. The sequence goes on from JABFPM010000221.1 coordinate 32,899, forward strand.
ACTTTTCAAATTGAATAAAATTATTATTTTAAGCATTTCCTTTTTTTATAATAACTTTTCTTGCAATATTAAAGACGTATAAAACTAATACATCAATGCAAAAAAGAAATTACAAAAGTAACTTTTCATAACTTAATTTTCCTAATGTTACAAAACCATAAAAATTCAGAGATCTTCCAATTTATTTTTTATGCTATCAATTTTTGATAAGATTTTAATAAAAATATATCTTCAAATAAATAGATATAAAAAGAAACTCTGAAATTACATATTAAAAATATTCTGAAATAAATACATTTTTTAAAATAGTTAATATCTGTAAGTTGAACCATATAATGAGAAAAGTATATTTTTTAATAATATGCTTTAAAAATAATCAGGTTCATAATTAACATTAAGCTATTTTTTACTGCAATATACATATAGAACGCAACTACTGTGCTTGAGCTAATTTTTCTTTGCGAAGAAAAACGTAAATGAACTTTTCTTCTCAAAAAAAAGAAATTTGTTTTTTTTTTCGTATTGAATAATCTAATATCAAATTTTGTGCACTTTTTTTCATTTTTTTTGTGCTTGGCCGGAGACACTACCGTGTCTTATGATTTATTAAAGACTATCAAACTTTCACGTAGTTCTAATTTATTAAAATGTATACCTATTTTATACATATTAGAAAATTATATTTTATGTATAATGCTGATAATGGTTTAAACGTCCAGCCGAAATATCTTGTTGAAAAATAAAAGTATAACAAAACTTGAATGTGTCTAAAGTATCATTTTTCCACAAATGAAATATAATTAATGAAAATAGTAAAATTATTTGTTTTCAATATTTTTTTCGTCTTTTTTCTTTTTGTAAGTTTTAATGATTATGTTTTTTATTATTATCAATGATTTTTTCACACATAGTAAATCTCAAGAAAAACGATTTTACTCTTTTTTAATTTTTTTTTTTTTAAATTTTTGTATTGTAAAATCTTACGAGTTATCGCACACCGTGAAACTCTTTTTAATTGAATAGTTTCAGCAATTTTTATGTTCTCTAAAGGCGAATTGTTTTATTTTATTATATTTTTTTTAACATAAAAAAATAATATTTTATTTTTTCCATTCAGAATTAGATGAAGCTGAAATTATTACTGTAAACATTTAAATTAATAACGGCTTTCAAAAATACAGAACTGAAAACCAGAAATTGGTTTTTAATGATCATTGTTTTTTATTTATCATCGTAAATGTAGTTTAGGTCAAAAGTGATTAGATTTCTTAAAACTTAATTTTTTAAGCACAATACGAATAAAATTGAATAAGTCTGAAATAAAATCGAAGAAAGTTTAACGATTGATTTGTAATATTTTTTTAAGTGTCTGCAAAAATTCCAGAAAATTATTAATTAGAAAATTTATTTAAACAAAAATCAACAAAATTATTCAAATTAAGATTTCCGTGAAAAACTATCCTAGAATAAGATTTTTTTCATCTATTTTCTGCCATTGCTTAATCATTTTTATCTGCTAATTAAAATCATGCTTATTTCTGAAGTAAAAATTTTATTCTTAACTTTATTATTTGTTAATCGAAATCATACAAATATCTTAAAAAATTTGAAAACAAATTATAGAATATAGTTTAATAATCCTGCAAACAAAAAGCAGCATGCAAT
>JABFPM010000222.1:0-34533 GCA_022817325.1 Idris sp. 1 HC-2018
TTACATACTTGCGTCTGATAATTAAATATTCAAATGCGTAAACGTGTAAATAATTTGAGGATAGATTGCAGTAATATAATAGCAATGATTTTTACAAATAATATTTGTTTTTTTAATTTCATATAGATTTTCTTTTAAGAATTAATAAAGAAAATACAATATAAATATACTTACCTTTAAATTTTAATTGTTTGCTGATTAAGTAAACACAGCACATTTTTTTAATTATTTTTTATTATAAAAGAAAATCAGTTGATTTTGTTCACATTTATACAGTTAATTACAAATTAATAAATATAAATATTTATTCAAATAAAGAAATTAATAAAAGAATTTAAGAAAAAAAGTTCAAGGAAAACTATTACATTAATTCCCGAATTGTATACATATTTGACGTATAGATTAAATTATCTAGTTATCTTTTGAACAGTCCTAGTTTTCGCAAATAATATGAGTAATTCTAGTTTTCACGGATAATCTGAGCAGTCTTAGTTTTCACAGATAATCTGAGTAGTCTTAGTTTTTGTAAGAGGCGTCGATTCACTCTCTTTTTCTACATTGTTGCAAATAGATAACACTTTTCTTTTCTAGAAAGTTTCCATTTTGCACTAAAAAATATGAATAAAAATAATGTATAAAATGTAATTCAGTAATTTTACCCTTGCAAAAATATTTTACGAATGACATCTGAAGAGTGGCATCACATAACCGACTAAATACGAACATTTTCATTTTTCAGGAAATAGAAAAAAACCTTCTCATTTTTAATCGCTTCAGTTAATTTTCTTATTTTCTTGCGCGTGTTTACTTTTATAACGAGAATTTTAAGCAAAAAAAATGTAAACATATATGTTGTTTGGTTTAGAAAATCTAGCTTGAATTTTAGAATTTTTCGTTCCAGTATTTAATAAGATTAAAAAATGTAATAGTTTGGTGGAATTTTTAACTGAGGCTTACAATTTTTTGCGGTTTATTTTAAACAATACTCGTTTTCTTTATTGTTTTTTAATTGAATTTTTAAATTCTTTGGAGATATATTGTAAATTTGTATTTCAAATTAATTTTCTTAACTTATTAAGTAAATATACATTTTTAATAATATGATGTAAATAATGTAAAAATATGCCTGCATTCAAAATAGGAGTTATTTTGTAAAAATAGCAGTTACGTTTCTTTGAATTCATTTAATTTTGATGAAGCATGTATACCAAATGTTGAATATTTCAATATTTATCACATCTAATTGTTTTTCTCTACACTTGCACTAAAAAGACTAAGAAAACCAATTTTTCATACAAAATCTTAAAAGATGAAAAAACCAAGAGTTCTAATAGTCAACTTGGCATAGTACAAACTGATTGATTTGAAATATGAAAGTAGAAATAATTTCAATCATGATTTAAATCATGATTTCAAGCTGTTCAACAAAAATTATTAGGTGGAATAAAAAAATATTGTTTAATTAAGTTACATTGGCATTTAAATAATAACAAATGTTAATAATTAAATTGTAATATAAGTAATCGAAAAACTGTTTATATTAATTATTATTTTAATAATTAATCGAATTTTCCTCTAAAATAGAAAAAAGGAATTGTTGAATAAGCTGAATAAACATACCGAAACGTTATATTCCATACAGTATTTTCAATACTGTCCAGTCGCAGGGTTATTGATTATTGGTACAGAATATAAAACGAAAATGTAACAGTATTGTATTTCAGAACAAATTTTATATCGAATGCATGTGAAGCAGAATAATTTGAAACATTCATAATTCTTACCAATTCTTTTATTATTTAAATTAAAGAAAATTCATAAGTAATATTTATTTATTTAAAAGCTAATTAGTTTAAATTATATTATATTTTATTATACATCGTTTTAGTTAAAGCAAAAATAAATTAGATAAATAACAATAATAGGTACAAGCAATATTCTGGATCAAATGTGTTCAAAGACAATAATTTAATTGACAAAATTGTATATTTTCAGGTAAATCAGCTTGTAGACAACATGTTAGTTCGCGTAAAAAATGGGGAAATATCAACAGACAAGGGGCTGAGCTTTCTAGAAATGAAGTATCACATGCTGCTGTCGTACCTCATCAACCTAACTTATATCGTACTGCGCAAATGTTCCGGCGAACGAATTGAGGATGATCCTTCGATATATCGTCTCATTGAGATCAGAACTGTTTTGGAGAGGATCAGGCCTATAGATCACAAGCTTAAGTATCAGATAGACAAATTAGTGAAAACAGCAGTCACTGGTACGATGAACAGCGACGATCCCAGCGTTTTTAAAGCTAATCCAGATGCATTCATTGACAAGATTGTTGATTCTGAGGATGAAACAGAAGAAGAAGAAAGAGCTGATGAAGATGTCAAAGCTGGTCAAGCACGAAAGACTGCAGTTTACGTACCACCAAAATTAGTTGCTGTACATTTTGGTATAATCATTTATTAATTATTAAACTAAGACAAGAGTTGTAAAACAAGATGATTGAACATGTTAAAATTAATTTCTATTACTTAACATTTTCAGACGAAACAACAACAGCAGAAAAAATTCGTAAAGCAGGTGAAAGAGCACGCAGGCGTGTTATTTCCGATGTTGTGTGGCAAGAGTTGAGAGAAGAGTATTTAGATGCTCCAGTTGAGGATTCACAGGGAATGGGCGATAAAAAAGCAAGTTTAGGCCGCGATAATCAACGAAAGATCGAGTACGAAGAAAATTATATGACTCGCTTGCCAATCACAAAACAAGAAAAACACAGAAGACGCCAGATGACTACACTCGGTTCTCTTGGCAAGGAAATAACGAGCTTCGGCAGTGGCTCTTCCACTGCAAAGAAAAGAAAAGCCTCTAAAGGGAAAGCAAAAAAGAGTAAGATAAAATTTTAAAATGATCAATTTAACAGTACCATTTTTATTTGAATCAAAATAGTATGCTAAAAATGTATTGACGTCTTTCAGGTTTTAAGAAAAAGCGTCACCATTAAAGAAACAATAAGAAGAAGAAAAGAATCGAAGCAGGTAAGACGCAACAACTGATTTAGCCCCTCCTCTCGGTATCGAGTCGATTGCCAATAAATACTCTCGTTGGAAAAGCATACTAATTAAACGATAGTTTCCAAGATAAGCATACAAGACCTATAATCTTTAACTGTTGTCTGAAACCAATTTTTAACTATCATCAAGCCATTACGCGAGTAAGACTAGTATATTTCAAATACCTGCCTTTGAGGATACATAAAAACAAGAAAAAAAAAGAAGAAAAAGGAAACAAAAATAAAACAAAAAAAGAAATATGAGGGAAGCTGTTTAAATAAAGACTGTACAACTTATGAATTAATCGATTAATTGTACCAAAGTTTTTTTTAAGATGTAATTTAAAAGTAAAGCTGCAAAACTTCAAAGAAATAATATTTTATTATTATTATTAGAATTAATGCAGACAACGATTTAACTTTTCTGTGTAAAACTTTTAATTTTGCGCATCAAATAAAAAAAAAACGAATATTTGAACTGGCATTTGTTAACGTTAAAATATTCGATTAATTGGTTACTTATACAGTCTTAGTTTTGAGCGAAGAAAGACGAATTTACTTTGCATAAGATTATAAGCGGTCTTTGTGTGTACGCATTAAAAGTAACCGTCCGGCTCCTAAAACTATTAGCGAGACGCCGGATTCTATTTAGATGATAAGAATGACAAACGATTTAAGAGAGCGATAATTGAATTTACTGTTACAAGAGCGAAAAAGTTGCAAGACACTGAAGAAACTATTACAAAGCGGAGCTAAGCTTTATTGTTTCGTTTTATTTTGTTGTGATAAGCAACCTTTGTTTTAAGGTTAGTGAATGTCTATTTTATAATAGATTTTGTTTTTGTAACAATTAAATTATTGACTTGTTAATTTTTCTACTTTTGTATTGTGTGTTTTATGTCTTAAAGCGTGCATGCTTTTGTTTTATTGTGTTCACTTAAGTTTAATGCAATAAATTTATACAAAAATTTTACTAGATAATGAAGCATAATTCTGTCATTTTGATTTATGTGTATTCTTTTATTTTCCCTAAGTTACTTATTGCATGCTTTTACAAATTAGTTAAAATGTTTATTATTAATTTTTTTTCCAAACAAATCTCGTAGTAAGAATTATGTAAAATATTATTTTTATGTAATATTACTTTTGAAATTTAATCTTAAAACAATAAATCATATTGTTCTTTGCTAATGTTAACTTAATTTCTTTTATAATGATAATACATTTCGTTAACATTAGAAATGTCAAGACGTCATTTTTGTTGCTTTTCGGTTTTCAATGATAAATAATATATTATAATCTTGATAATTATGTATAAAAACTTATCATATTAAGATGAGTTTATCATAAATTAGTATTTAATTCATAGAAGGTATTACTCATTTAATACTATATAGTTTTTTAAATGTTTCATCAAAGTTTACTATTGATTCAATCAATTCAAGTAAAATAGTTCATTTTACATTTACATAATTTTAAAAATAGGTAATTATTGCATAAAGAATAAAACCCAAAATGTATTAATTAGCGATAAATACAACAATGTTAAATATGATATGTCACTTTACATTTTTTTTAATTTATAAAACTATAAAAACAGTAAGACGACAAAAATAACGCTTTGGCGGTTATAATGTTAAAAGTTTTATTATTATGCATATAATTATGTAAAATAAAGAAAGACTGATTAATTGTGTAAGTTGATTTTTAAATTTTAAAACAAATTGACTAAAATTGCAAAGCATTTTTTATATTTTATATTCGCAGATTATACGTTTTTTAATAAAATATACAATTAAATAATGAATTAAAATGTAAAATGTAAAATGTAATATTTTCAAACAAGTTTTATTTTTTAAGTTATAGTTTTATACATTTAACAATTTTGAATTGAAAATTATTGAAAATGATACAATTTTATTATTAATTGTTAGTCGTTATTTGTAGTTCATAATTTGTTATGTTTTTCGTACTAATAAATGCATTGCAATAACAAATTGAACATCAATAAGCTCTAAGTTATAAGATGAGCAAGGCTCGTTTGAGGTCAGTCCAGATTCAAAAGTGTCTTGCGATTTTGTCGCTGTTTTTAGATGTAGGATCAGCACTATAGGTAATATTAGTATGTAACGATTATATGTATGTTTCGTTTGTATTTTCTCCCTGGAAAAGTGTTGAGGCTATGGAATTTGCGCGAGGGTTGTTTGTGTTGAAAAAAGTTTATGTTAAATTTGTGTTTCACCCTGCGCGTACGACGATATTTCGTTTTTGTTTTTGCGTTTGCGCCACTTGTCGTGGCGTCGCATTTTCGGAAAACTTGCGGAAGTTTCAAAATTCAAAATTCTGGTCGAAATTTATGGAAGTTTGCGTTACTTTTATAATTTTGAGTTTGCTTACAGGTGAGGGAGCGTGTCACGTTTACGGGGATGCACGATAAAACTTCAAATAAAAAAAAATGAACATTTTTTTGGAAAAACTTTTCTAACATTAATTTGTCATCGCTTACTATGTATTGTCAATTAATCTTCGGGACAACTATTTATTTCAAAAATAAAAAGAGGGTAATGAGATTCAATCAACATTTCGGAACCTGATTTGAATCAAACCCTCTTATATTATTAGTAAAAGAATGTTGAGTTTGTTATAACAAAATAGAAAAGTTTTTCAACATTTAGGATCGTTAGTTCTGATAATTTTATACTAAAATTAACAACTCTTCATGGAAATCTTTAAAATTATTAGATTAACTGAAAAACTTTCAAAGTTTATCCAAATTTTCCCAGACTTTCATCGTTTATCAGATATTTTCAATAATTTTTGGAGGTACATTCTGAACGTTTGAAATTCATTCAGATTTAATCAAACTGTATTGTGCAAAATTAAGATACTGGGTGATGTTTGAAACAATTTCAAGAGGTCAGCTCAAAACATGGAGAGTAAAAACTTTTGTTTAAGCAAGGACAATCATTTATGTTTGCATTACTGTTTAAAAAATTTGCGTTAATTCAATAATCGTGCAGATATCTCCTCGCCAGTCAACGGCTCGACTATAATATTTATATTTTTTACAATGAGCTTCGTCGTTCGGGCCGATTGTTGGGCGCAACGTAACACGTTTCCTTCCCTTTCCAATCTGTGACAAACAAAGATTAAAATGTGATAAATTATTCTTGAAATAATAGTTTAAAAAAGTGGAACTAAGGAAGATAAAGAAGAAGATAAATAAAAAAAAGAAGAAGAAGAAGAAAAAACTAGCACAATTGCTGCTGGGCATTATTTACAAGTGCTATAGCAAGCCTAACGTCGGTAGCCTCGTCATGTTGCTCATGAGAGTGAAAGGCTGAATGCCAGGGAAACGTGTATCGTATGTTTCATTGTTGACAAGTGAACTGAAAAATTGTTTTTTTTTCTTTGTTTTATATTCATTTAAATATTGTATAATATATGTATATTATATACCTATATTAAAATATTATATTTAAATAATTTTCTGAATGTCAAGATAAAATATATTTAATACTATTTGTCGCTAGTGAGCGATGCAAATCATAATATGCCGAGCCAAATGTGTCATTAAATGTGGCACAATTCAAAATAAATGAAACTATATAAATATAGTTAAATGAAACTAATACATATGATAATAGATATGTTTTTTATATCCAGTTCACTTGTCAATAAAATGCCATGTGTTCACTACTAATTTAATAACACATCGAGCAGCACTAATAAAATACGTATATACAAATTTAAATAATAAACGCAGCAAATTCTGATATCAATAAACTCCGAATTAATCATAAGGAAGAAAGGTTCTAAATGCAAATCCAAATGATACGCTTATTATAAAATATTTTGTATAATTTGTTTAAAGCCGTATTTCGTTTTCTATATAAGCAGAGTCATACAAAAATAATGAAGACTATTTATGAAAAGGATTGAATTGCGATTTTACTATATCATATAAAACACATACGTATGAACTTAATACCCAATATTAATATGTGTAATCATTATCAAAAATAAAAAAATGAGAAATTTGAAGAAGAAAAAAAAATCTGGAAAAATGATGAAAAGTACCAATAAGCGTGTTTAAGGTACAAACAAATTTCTGTGGCATTTGGCGCTTTTTCTTCATGCTTAGATGATAATGATAATAATAATTTTTGACACACCCTTATACATACATAATTATATCGAGACCGCTATGAGTCCAAGTTAATTTTCCTAGGGACAGGGTTTCAACTATAATAAATAATTAAGAAAAAAAACCTAATATAAAAAAAATTAATTAATAAGATAACAAATTGGAATCGGCACTATTAGGATACGTATTCACATTTAACACGAAACTAATACGAAATTTGCAAAATTACCCAGACTAAAAAAGGGCAAAATTTAGAAAAATAAAAATACTTTCGGAAAGCATGAATGTTTGGCTTTGAAATATTTAGGATCTACTGTTTCTGAGTTTTATGTGGAGATCACGCATTCTAAGAGTTGCCAGTCAGTGAAAAACTAGGTGAGGAAAGATGATATTTTACTCGATGAAATCGACGGACGTTTGATTATTTGAATGACATATGTATTTTTGAAGCCATTAAATTGGATACTTCTACATGCGAGTTTCTGGACTTGTAGGGTAATAAGAGAAGCACGAGGGATGCTCATGCAAGACACATATCCGCACAATAATTAAGCAACCGAAATAAATAGAATTACATTGAAGTCACTACCTCAGAACAATATAAAATAGTAAAAATGTTGATGTGGAGAAAACGGGAAAGAAAGTGTCGCCAATTTCACAACGATGTTGTTTTTTTGTTTGTAGTTAGGTAGACATTATAGCTTTAACGCGAATCTATATTGAAATAATTAGCGTACAAATACAGTTATTAAAAAATTAATGTCAATTTGAACTTTACATCATTTAATTTAACTTATTCTCATAACATTTGAGGCTGAAAGGAAAAACCAATCATGTCCATTTTTTATAGAACTGAGATAAAGACATGTTGAGATGTTATGTTAATTATTTTTTCTCTCTTTTAGAGATATTAATTTTAATTTATCATTTATATAAAGTTTTTTTACACTAAATGTTTAATTTTATTTGAGTCCTAAAATATAAATTTTGTAATTAATTAATTATTCAATAAATGGTATGAATTTCGCAGAATATTAAAACAATGATCAGATTTACTGGAATAATACTTCAAGTTACTTGATATGCTGGTCATAATTTATTAAAATTAGTTCATTTTTACATTAAATTTATTTTAAAATAATCTTTTGCAGAATAATTGAAACATGTATTTAAGTTTGACTGTAAAAGTTAAAAGATATAAAGTTGAAAACTGATTAATTTTTAAAATGCTTATGCTTTTGCTCAAGTTTATTCTTAGCCATTAAATGTAAACGTTAACGTTGTTTGAATGTGAAGTTGGTTGCACGAGGAAAGTACGATGATATTCTACAACTCCAGTAAAAGCAAGATTGAGTCTTTGCAGTTTATAAAAATAGGAATAATTTATTGACTATGTTGATAGTCTAACAGATATAGTATTGTTTACCACAATGTGAGTTTTTTTAAACGAATTTTTGTACTGAGTCAGTGTGCGCGGAAATTAATCGTAAGTGGTTAACGATGGTTTGTATAATTCATTATTGTTTGTACTATTTTTTATATTATTCATCATTATCGTTAATATTTTATTACTATTTAATAAGTTATTACTAAGTAATAAGTTTTCTTTTATTTTTCATTATTGTGAATTTATATATGAAAATGTTTTGTATTGATTAATATAATATTATTCATTATTATCTTTGATATTATTGTGTAAAAGGTATCTTACTGACTGAATAAAACGTTTTAATGTCTACAATATTTTGTATTATTTACTTTAAAAACATACTATTTTATAATCACAGTAATATACAATTTAAAATTTCAGTCATGAGAGAACGATTAATCAAGTTATTTAGCAGATTTCACAATCCTGGTTGAGTTTTGAGATAAATTTTTCATTTTGCACTGATGCATTATTTGTTCTCGTAATTCTGCTTCCAATCTAACATATGTCCCTCCTAAACAAAATATTCATATGAATTTATTTTTAACATTTAATACAATTAATATTGAAAAGTACTTTCAAATAACATACCTAAGGATTGAACATTATTCGAATGTTTGTGGAATGACTTAGTTTTTACGGTAAATCCAATTTCTGCATTTGTTCTTTTCGTTAAAAGTGCTATCATTTGTTTTGTAACTTTTTCTTCAAATTCACGTTGATTGTCTTGATTGCATCTTATTGTTAATTCAGAACTCCAAACTCCGTTAATATTTTTCCTATTAAATTTTAATTCAAAATATATATCTTTTTACTGTTTTCATTGATTTGAGTAAATTTGTTAATTAAAAGAAATTACAAATATAAATTAATTCTACTGAATATTGAACTTACTTTTTTTCCGAACGACCTTTTCTTTTGGGTAAAATGAAGTTTAAGCTTTGAAAATGCCGAGGTTCTTCTTCACTATTGTAAGAATCTTCTCCAATACTACTTTCATCACTGATTGCACTTTCATCTTCACTATCAGATAATGATGAAACTGGCGAGGAACCATCCGTGGTCCTGGATTCTTGTCGTCGCAACTTTTGTTGACATTTCATTGGAGTTCGTCCTTTTAATTGAGCCCTAAATCCGGATCCCCAAAATTTACCTGAATAATTAATAATTTTATTTTAAATTAATATTTGCTAACTAAATACGGCAATTATTCTACACAATAATAAATTATACCTAATAATCCTAGTTTTGGTCTAGGTGGTGCAATTTCAATACCTTCCCACCAGCTGGATTCTTTACAAAACAGTTTTCCAGAATCTAATGATGAATCTCGAGCCACTAATCTAATAATTTTGTCAGGAAAATGCATTTGAGGAGGCTCCATCGCAATTACATCTCTATAATTACTAAAAATTTCTAAAATATCTTCTTCTTCTTTTATGTTGATCTTTGGTAAATGTTCCTATAATTTATAAATAAACATTTGAATTTAAGAAATCGTTATCAATTTATAAGATTTACGTACCTTAAAAGTGCAACCATCATGCAAAGGAAGAACCTCAAATCGGAATGTTTTTTGGCTGCAACAGGGAAATCTTCCAATAGGATAGTAAGAACTTTTTTGTTGTTCATTAACAAAAAACTGTGGGATTTCAGGATGATATGCACACCAGTCCATCTGGTTGATTGGAAAATAAGTGTCGCACTGACGACAAAATATAAAATGACAGTCGCCCCAAAGTCGCCAGTAAACTTTTCGCCAGGAACGAAGTTCTGACCTCAGTGCAACTATGTAGTCGTCCAAGTTCCACGCTAAGTGTCTGCAAAGGTTCATTCAAATACGTTCCTGAATTGGTAAAAGAACAGTTTCATTTCAACAAAAAATAATTGTATTTTACTTTTTTGTTTCAGCATAACCCAGACCGTAATGTACTAATATTACCTCGTGTGTTTACTGTGCAGATTTCCATGACTGTCTATTCGCATTGCACTTGGAATACAGGGTATGGAATCTGACAATGATTTAATAATATTCTTATCACACTTTGCACATTTGTACAGAGTTGCCAAAGAACTGTAATGGCCTTTTGAATAGTCCGGGATTGGTTGGGCAAGCGTAAGAATTAATTTGCAGAATAATTTGCTCTGAATTTTATCTTTTTTGTCTCTCAAAACTTCAACTTCAGCATTGGTAAATAAATCGGCTAATCTGAAAGAAAGAATTGAATAAAATAACAAAAGTTATTTTTTTATTTGTAAAACATTTTTTTACCTAGTTAAGAGAGTGTCGTTGAGACAACTTAATACAGAAGACGTTTTGAGAATGTCGGACATGTGGTCATGGCAGTAAATGAGACAACTGTTGATAAGTGGTTCCATTTGAAGAAAAGACGCTGATACCATTATGGGAATAACATTACTCGCTTCCAATATCGGCCACTCGGATACTTTGATGACATCTCTCTTGACCCATCGCATCAGCCAATCGAAGATGACAATGTCACAGTGCACCGAAATCTCCATTTCTTCCAACTTTTGTCCAGCTGTGACGTCAGCAAAGTAAGACATATTTTGTATCAGTAGTCTTTGAGGACAACGAAAATCTTTTTTTATATTCTTTGCTTCATCACAGACGTGAATTTCAATTTCACTTCTGAAAATAAAATGTAACATTTGATGTTATTACTTGGGAGCCTGGAAAACATGTTGGAATTATTTTATTTCTTAAAATTTGAATTGTTACCAACTCAAAAGATTTTCTTCGTGTACTAGAATTCTCTTTTGCTTTATCTTTAGATGGTTTTGTCTCACCAAGGGGCACACTTTTCCGAGGTTCTGCGTTAACGGTTTTTTTAATTGCGGCTTCAGATAACGTTTGTCTTGTTGGAATCATGTACGGCAGCACCGAATCAAGCAGACCTTCGTGAAGAACGTCACTGAGTTGCTTTTTTACGGCTTTAGATAGCATTGGTTCTTCATTTAAGAAACAGTTTTGAAGTCCAGACTGACCTGTTTCAGGATGTCTCACTTGTTCCAACATTGTTTCAGATTTAGAACATTTGAATTCACTCTGTAAATAATTTTATACAAAAAATAGTTTTTCTTTTAATGATAAAAATTAATATTATACAAAATTATTAAATTTAAAACTTAATAAATAAATGCCCACAACTTTTACTTCTTCGTTATCTTCAGTTTGACGAATCTCATTGATGTTAATTTGTAACTTTTGGGGATTCAATTCAGTTTTAGCGAGAGCATTCCAATCAATTTCACTGTTTGTAGACTCAAAACTGACAAGTTCTTCAAAACTGTTTTGTACACCATAAGCTGTTCGCATGAATTCAAAGAAAGACTTCATTGACAGGTCAGGGTACTTTTCCTCTGAAGCATGAGAAATATTTTGTGACATTTTTCGGCCGACATTTTTGAAAACACGACTCGTGTTTTGACAACCTATAATTAAAATAAGATTTTTTGACATGCACATTCTATCATTATTTGATTACAAATAATTTTGTTGTTTACCTGATGATTTTACAGGTGTCATTGATGTATTACACATTTTTGACATTTGATACTTAATAATTGAATTTCACGCGATTTATGCACTTTATTAACTTTTTAATCAAACATGCAAATAAAACTTGAATTTAAATTTTTGGAATATATTTTTGCGTTAGACAGTTAAATATCTGCGATGCTTTTGTTGAACGTGTAAATTTGGTTGCTAAGGAAATAAGTGTTATTGACCAATCTGAATATTAATTATATGACATCTATCACGAAATTCAAAAAAAATATTGTATTCATCAATTAATTATTAACTTATAAAATAATTCATAATATTTTGTTATATTATGACAGATGAGTCAATTTATTTAAAAATTACAATTTATATATTCAAATAATTTTATTTCAAAAGTCTTGAAGACTTTTTTTGTCTACAAAATGAATTATATTAATTATAAAATACTTATTTATTTAATAAACAATTTCATTTTTGTATAAAAGTATCTCGCAACATGCATAGTTGATTTATCATTACTTTTGAGGAATTTGGTATTAATAATGTTTAAATTTGAAATTTATATTTTGAAACAAATTAGTTACATTTTAATTGTCTGTATCAAAAAATTGCAGTAATAAGTTATTTAGTCATAAATATGCACGCAAGCGCAAATTTTACTCTTGACTATTATAATAATCGATATTTTTTTGTGCGAAAAAAATTGCAAAATTAATCAATAGTCTGGCTTTACATTTTTCGTTCATTTTTCCAAAAAGAAATCAAAGTGTCAAAAAAATGAAATATAGTTGACTTCTCGAAATGATGACTCCGATCATTAACATAATCTTTGAAATTCAATCTTAAATGGTATTCGATCCACCTATACCGTAACAAAGCACGCAAGCGCCAGAGAGATTAGAGCATAAAAGACGAGGGATGCCCTATTGTATTACAGTGACGTAACAATGAGATTTTATACAGCGATATGCTCTTTTTTTATTTTAACTTTTATGTCATTTTTTCCCACAATTCTTAAAAGATCAAGTAACTTAATTATATATTACTGGTCATCTTCAGATGTAATTATAATTTTGTATTTATATATTTTTAAAATTTAACAATAAAATTGTTGCTGTAATTTGAGCTCACAAAACTATACAATTTTATTAAAAGTTTTTTTTTTCTATTATAATAAAATTGCAAAATAATTAACAAAAGTACTTACATTTAAATAGGTTTTAGACTTTGACATAAAATTATTTATTTTGAGGTAATTTTTGTTTATATTTTTTTTAATTTTTAAAAATTAAACATTTAATTTTTTTTTTCATTTTTCATTTTTTTGCGATGAACGCCTGTACACTACGGCACTGTTCATAGTTTAGTAGTTACATGCGCACATTCGATGGTGTTGCTTGACCGAACCCTGTCTCTTCGATGGAGACAACTATTCGAGTTCTAGTCACGTTACCACTGTCAAACTGGCTCCAGTTTGAAAAAATTTTTCCTGTTACAGTGCGTTCCTATTGAGGCGCTCATCATTTACATTTGTAAGCAACGATATGACTGATATCTAATTTTCTGCACCAACATTTAATCAACGAGTAATAATTCAATGGTGAGTTCAACGCACTTTATATATACAAACGATAGATATCATCTTTGCCAATTTTAATATATGGGATAAATCGTTTTTGCATTTCAATTATACTCACAAATTATATTTTTATAACAAATAAAAGTTATTAAAATAGAATTATTTTAATTTTATTGCTATTAATTAATTATTACATTGCAAAAAGTGTGATATATTTACAAAATGTAAAAAAAATTATATAATTTGAAATGACATGTTATAAATATTTTACTACGAAAATATACTTGTTGGAATGAGACTAATTTTTTATAATTTCAGAAATTAAAATTGTAGTTATCAAATTGTTTATTAAATGAAAATAATATTCACTAATACTGTGATAAACTTTACTTTTCTAATTAAACAATACTTAATATTTAATTAGTATAAACTATTTTATTAAGAGAATTTTGATTAGAATATTAATTATATATTTTTAATTTATTCTTAAAACATATTTGTAGAATATTGAATATTTAATCATAAAAAGCATATTGGTTTCATTAAAAAACTATTAATTTAAAAGTGTATATGATGATAAAATATCTATTTCTTGATAAAATGTCATCATTTTTTCATTGTAAAAATAAGCATTTTACATTTATCAAAAAATTAAATAAATATTTGATACATTTATCTTATCAGTCAGACGGATTATTCAAATTTTTTCTACAACAAAAGTCCATTAGATTTTTTGACATATTTTATATTTTACTTTCAAATCAGTGCCACTCAACAATACTGACTTTGTTGGTATTAAATAACTGTATAGCGAATACATTTTATTTTTATTTTTAAAAATTAAAATAATAACAACAATTTGTGCTATTATAGAATTTTTGGGTTAATAACAGTACATTTCAATATTTACATGTTAATATTTTATATTTCAGGATCCTCAGGAAGAATTAACTCGTAAACTTTTGGAAAAAGAACTGAGATTATTAGACCCTCGGGATTTGCGTTCCCACGCATGGTATCATGGCAGTACTTTGCGCGGTGGCCGAAAAGGTGCTGAAGCTGAACTACTCAATGAAGGAGATTTTCTTGTGAGAGACTGTGCATCGCAACCAGGAAATTATGTTTTATCTGTTCGATGCAAATCTCAAGTCTTACACTTTGTTATAAAAAAAGTAATTACATGTTCAATCTTTACTAAAATTAAAAACAAAATAAAACTAATTTATTTTAAAAAATACCTTTATTATTAATTAATTATGTTTGTTTATAGGCAATAATTCAACCGGATACAGTGTATGAAAGAGCGCAATATCAGTTTGAAGGAGAAGCTTTTGATACGGTAGCTGATTTGATAACATTTTACGTAGGTAGTGGTAAACCAATTAGTCAAGCCAGTGGGGCCAGAATAGTTACTCCTAAGCCCAGATCTGTTCCACTTATTTATCCAGGATCCAATTCAGGTAACGTTTAAATTTATTTTTTCATTATTTAAATGAATATACATTAAAGAAAATAGCTATAGTAAAATGATATTGCTTGTACCAGGTGCTCAACATATAACAAATTACTCGAGTTCATCGAGTTCCATAGGCTCTCCACCACGTCTTCCTAAAAAGCAACAACGAAGTCATTCGTTAACTCCACAACATCACGGTATACTGGAACAACATCTCAATGTTCATCAAAATAATTTTAACAGCAATACACTACCACTAAATCAATCAAGTACACTGCCTCGGGTGATGGTGCCGCCTTTACAGAATCAGCCACCATCGTGCTCTTTATCATTGGGTCGACAAAAAATGACCCGGGTTCCATCAGATCCAACACTGTTAATGTTGCAACATCAACATCAGCAACAGCAACTGCAAAATCAATCGCATAACCAGCAGCCAAATTTAATCAACCATCAGGTGACGGTTGCACAAACTAGTTCAGCGCCACCGAAACCCCCGAGAATAAATCATGCACACCATCATCATCATCCTTACTACCATCATGTATGTTTCGTGCACTTTTAAGTTTTCTCAGTCAGTCTTGTGTTTATAAAAAAGGTTCATCACAATAATTAATTTTACATCTTTATTCACATCTTTAGCAATTTAAATCTTTATTTTTTATTTTATTATGTTTGAAAAATGCTTTTTGAATCATTATACATTAAAGGCCGGTTGAGCAAGATGATTATAATCGAAAACGATTAACAACAATTTATTAATGACTTTTTTCTCATTTAAAATAGCCTGGTTATCAAGCATCTGGCAGTGATAGTGGAAACGGATCAGGTGACAGTGAATTTGAAGCTAGCAATTCGGATTTCAGTGGCCACCAAATTTTGTTACCTCTTGTGGCAGCTTCTATGACCACTGCATCAACAATGCCGATCAAAGGGGTCATCATTCAGCGATTTAACGCAGCAAATGAAGATGGAATTGTAGGAAACGGAATAGAAAATGATTACGAATTGTCTTCGGAGGAACAGCTCGTAGTGTCAGCTCCTTCAGTAGAAATACCAAGTGCTTTTGATCTTGAGGGATTTGCGACTTTGCTTTTACCAGCTAGTGATCATCTTCCGCTTGATCCAACAGCATTGAGAGGAGTTTCCGGAATGTTACTGGATTCAGCACCAAGAGTACTAGCTTTGCATTTAACACGAATTGATTTGGAAATGGTACTAGCTCCAGGTCAACCACTTGGTTTGGGTGGAACTATCGGAAGAGCAGGTCTCAGTGGATTGGAACTGGCAACACTGCCTCATGGAAGACAAGCGAGAATCGATTTGATTGGTTCGTTTCAGTGTACAAGAATTATTTAATTTTTTTATTTGAACGCTTATTATTCATTATAAATTAATATTTTTCAGAACGATCTGAATGTTTGAAATTGATGGTAGCAGTTACCATTTTGGCTGGGGCAACTGCCATTGAACGTGCTACAACTATATCAAAGTGGATCAAAGTAGCTATTGACACGAAAACAGCTTTAGGAAATTTGTACGGATTTTGTGCGGTCATGCTGGGTCTTTGTCTCCCGCAAATTCAAAGGCTTTCAAATACTTGGCATTTGTTGCGACAAAAACATACTGACGAGGCATTTAGTTTTGAGGCAAAATTACGACCAACTTTGAGGGCAATGAATGAATGCACCAATCCTCAGGCCCCAAACACAACACTGCCACATCTTTTGCCAATTGTCTTATTAGGAGAACGAAGTTCTGAAGATGTTTTAGGTAAATGCTAATATAATTATACATTTTATATATTTTGTAAACTTTTTTGTGATTTAATGATTCTTTGACCCAAAATAATGTACCGTGATTTTCGCTTAAGAGGTTTAAATAATAAATTAAGGATTGTCTTTTTTTTTATATAAAAAAAAAAATTAAACTAGTGAATTGAAAATAACATTAAATTAATTCTGAAATTATGATAACAGGTTCAATTGCATCTTCGAGTTTATCATCTGCAGTTTTGTCATCTTGGGAAAATTCAGCAGAAGACTCTGGCTTATCTATAATTTGGTCGCATTTACAAGATAGTCGAAAACTGGCAGAAAACTTGTCCTTATTTCGACGGAATGCGGAAATAGCGCTTGAGGGTTGCAGAAATGACGAGCTTCTATCCGACGCCTTTCGTACGGAATTTCATATTAAATTTTTGTGGGGAAGCAAAGGAATTAATATTGCACCCGAGGAGCGACACCTTAAATTTACTCGTGTTTTAGAAGCAATGTATGAAAAATGTATTGTAACTGAAGTATCGAATTAAAAACTTATAATCATAAAATAATAATCGCTAATGTTATAAGAATATTGTTTACGGCAGTTTTGATATTCTTATATTCATAAAATGTTAAATAATATTTTGTAAAATTAATATATTTTATATGTATATACATTTTTTGGTATTGTGACAATATGAGTGCTTTGTACGGCCTTTTGTTAAAATGGTGTTTTCTATTAGACGTTTATTACCGAATCAGTCTAACAATACTCTGACATATAGTAGCTTGAAGAGAAATAATAGTATTGTTCAAGAAATATTGTTTAAAACTATCAACTGCGTGCATGTAAGTTTAATACAAATTTTGCAAGCGTTTTTAAATTTACATACACTTTGATAATCGCTGATAGATCAGCGATCACAGTAAGTGATCCGATGAAGCTATTTTTATTTTTGTTTGCAAATTTTATTTATTTATATTTTTTACGTTAAAATAATATCATTTATTTTTAAATTAATTTTTGTTATTTTTTGATATTATTCAAATGATTATTTGTTTGAATTTTGAGTTTTATGATATTGTACGAAATATAGTATTTATATATTATATATGATATGAATGTGTTTCGACTCAAAGAGTTTGAATAGCTAGAATGTTACCAAAGATTTGTTGAAGTATGGAATCTAAAGAAAGATTCTAATATATCAAAATGTTTTGTGCCAAATTTAAATTATATGGGTGATAATTATGATTATAGTTGTACTGTATGAATTCAGAAAGTATGATAATAAAAATGGTATTACAAAAAAAGTGACTTATTTTTCTTAATTTATAAGTTTATTATAAAATTATTCAGGTAATAAAATAATCACACGTTTACTCATATTTATTTTTTTTTTAATGTTTTGACTAATTTAAATATATTCAATTTTTGGTTACAAATTGTTCTTCGAAAATGTTTTAAGTAAAAAAAATATATTTATAAAATCTGTTCATGTTACAACTGCAGTTTTAATAATTGACTCGTATTAAAATCGCACTTAAAATAAAGCTAGTAAAAGAAAAATTAATTTTTTTTATATATAAAATTTTAATATATTCTTACGAATATGTTTAGTATGCTATAATTATTTTAACATTCCTCATATACAATTTTAACAAACTTCGATGACAGTATCGTTGTAATAAAAATATTGTATAATTGGACGGTCGATGTGTTAAAATTTTATATAATTTATATTGTAAATAACGTATTTTATAAAATTTGTTTGTTTCTGAAATTGAATTTTCATGGAAAATTCAAAATCAAAATTGTAAATATATGAGTGTCTTTTAACCCCAAATGGCAATTACAACCGATAAATCATTTTGTTATCAACACTAATCAATATTTGATAACTACACTCAAAACGTGATTTAAAAAATATTTTATACCATATAAAACAATAATTGAAAATTTAATAAAATTGATTTTAAAACATTTTTCATTTGATTTAGATTAATTTAGTCTAACAGAAAATTGTCAGTACAAATATAATATATATTTTTAACAATTTTCTATGTCTCTAAGAAAAATTTATTAAATAAAAGTTCATTTTTTAAATTTTATAAAAAAATCTAAAATTAATTATCATCTTTTTTACAAGAAACAGTTAAATATTATTTTAATAATTAATATTTATAGTTTTGTAAATTTGTCATGTTTTAAAAGTTGTTTTCAGTTTATAAGAATTAATAATGTTAAAAAATATGTAGATTATAAAATGCATATTTGTTTAAGCTCAATGCTTATTATATATTTTTTCATACAAATTTAACAACTTTTTCTTATGTTATTGAGGTATTCATTGCATGAACAAACGCAGATATTATATATTTTCAAAAACTAATTTTGAACAAAAATAATGTATTCAAATGAATAGCTGCAAAAATAAAATTCGATAAATATTTTCCAAATAGTCATTGAATGTACAATATATTTGTATAGCATTCATTCTTTTAAAATCAGGTATTTTAATCTATCTATTTTTTAAAAGTGTTGGGTTTCCAACATCTTCTCTTTTTTCAAGATAAATGAAACAATTTTTAAAGCCAAATCTTTTGCAAAATATTCAAAAATCGTATCTGGTAAAAATATGTAAATGTTTTAACTTCAAATGGTTTAAAGATTTACATCAGAATAATGTGTATTGATAATAAATAAGAAGTTTCAGCTCATGTACAGTTCATGTTTTCAATTTTATAACATTTTATACTTTTGATGGCTCAAGATCAAAATATTCCAAGTGCCATTTTTTGAAAACGAATTAAATGTTTAATAAATTCATATTGTTGATAAATATTTGAAATCGGGATTAATTATTTATAAGATATATTTTCATATAAGATTAATTCCAATCTCAAATATTCTTTAACAAAATAAATTTATTAAACGATTAATTCGTTTTTCAAAAATGGCTTTGGAACAATTTGATTCCTAAGCATCGATTTCTGTTCTTGTTTATTGACAAATACCTTTAATATTCTTATAGAATGATTTAATAAATCTCATTTTCTTTTTAAGATGTATATTATAAAAACTCTTTAATTTAAATGTAAACCGAAATTCAAAAGGGGATTTCATTTAAAACAATATTGACAATTTTAATTAATTATTATATATGTAACTGCACCATATTTCAAGTAATTATTATACTTGTTTAATTTAATTATACTTTTTCATCTTAAGAGTAAATCTAAAGATATGTGAATTACCAGTATAAGCTGTGATTACATATATAGATCTATTTTATCGCTATAACAGATGCAAAGTAGAACTTGAACTCAAAAACAGTTTAAGAAATAGTATGAAACATCCCTGCATTCCACTTTTAGCTTAATAAGAATAAAATCCTGACATATTCTTTTCTGTACGTACATGGTAAAAGTGTTTCACTACACGACTTTCGTAAAGAAAAGTGGCAAATTTCAAAATTTGCAGTAAAAGAACGTAATTTTCTTACTGCTTTTATAAAGTACACATTTCTCCTATTGTTTGAGGAAAAGTACATACTTTTTGTATTAGTTTGGGAGTTTTAGTTCCACAGTAAAAAATTGTAGAATGAAACACTTTTATCTGCGTTTTGTGCTTTTCGTCAACTAAATTGACAAATTCACTTACGTGAGTTCTTACAAAGTACTATTTAGAAAATTAGTTTTGAAAGAATAAGTCAGTATTTTCTTTCAAATGAGCGAAAATTACCGTTCAGAGATGATTCATACTGTTTTTCAAAATGCTAATGAACCAAAATGAATCGTTCATCTTGCTATATAATTTTACAAAATAGAACTGTAAGTGAAAACGTAGCCTAAGAGATGATTCATATCTCCCTAGAATTACTTTTTAATATTTTAACTTATATAAAAAAATATGGCGATGTATCAAAGTTCTTCAAAGAAGGCCACTCTGGCTTTTGTAGATCCTGACTTGACTTTTTTCAGCGTACTATACTTATTTTCGCCGAGTCGAACTTGCTCTTCATGCAACTGATCAAGCTCACACTGCTTTTCTCCGACTTTCATAACTTCAATTTCAGATCTCAATTCTTTCAACTGTTCTTGCAAGTGTTTGCTTTTCTCCCAATAATCAACACGTTCTTTTTCGATTTCTAAAGAAAGCTGATCTACTTCGTTGTCTGTGATGAGGTCGTACGATGTCAAATCAGTGGATAAAGGTTCTCCTTCTATTTGTAAAGTTTGAAGGTCAGCTTGAAGCTCAGATGGTAATATCTTAAACAAGCAAAGTGTTATTCAATAAATAAAAAATTGCAAACATATTATAATTTATTATATATTTACTTGAGTTGATGGGAAAATATTGGAAACATGTGGCATGCTCGTAGGATAAGTATTTCTACTGAGGAACTCTAAAAGTTTTTCTTTAGCTTCTTTTTCTGCGATTCTCGCTCGCAACAATTCGTCTTTAAGCTTTTCTGCTTCAACTGCCCGTCTTTCAGACTCTTGCACAAGACGTTCTGTGAGGAGTTCAGCTTCTCTAGTTTTTCGTTCCAAATGCACCTTCTCTTCTTCAGTCTTCATGTTGTTCAATCTTATCCGCGTGATTTCTTGTTCTGCTTCAGAAGCTTTTTGACTCAACAACATAGCCTCTTCCTGTTGCATAAATAATTAATTTTAACAAACGGTTTTGAAGAATCAATTTTTAATCATTTATCTACAGTATTTACCTCTGCCACACGACTTTTCTCTGCAAGTAAGTCCGCCGTTTCCTCAGAACGGCGTAATGCATCATTAGCCAATCTTATTTCTTCTTGGTAATGTAATAGCCGTTGTTCCATTGCCGCTTTTTCACGCTCTGCAGCCTCCCGAAGTTGCTTTTCGCGTGACAATTTATTGCGTTCAATTTGTCGACGACACTTTTCTTCCTTTGCTTGAGCTTTCATTTGTTGTACCTAGAAAAGAAATTATTGTAATTTAATTTTCCTGTTAAACTATAAAAAAAGTTGACATATTTTAAAGTGAGATTTACCTCCATTGAATCTGGCTTGCGTCTTCTCATAAATAGATCATGATTTCCTATGCAAAGATCTAGTATGAGTTTATTTATTCGCACTTTTTGAGAAAAGAAGACAAAATTTGGAGAAGAACGTTCAACTGGTTTGATAACAAACTTTTTATCGTCAAAACTTATGTGCCGAATTTCTGACCAAGTGAACGTCGTTTTTGGTGCTAATTTGTTTTCTTTTTCATAAATATTGAGTCCTAAAGCTGTTACGCCCAACCACAATTCTGTTTTTTTCTTATTTGTAATAGGAAAATAATTGACACCATACATATCCAAATCTTGGGCAATCTTAAGGTACTCCATTTCCGCTTCATCTCTTGACATCCCTCGATGATCAGCGTACCAAATTTTTATTCGATCCTCCCACATTTCTGACGTCATTTGGTATTGATCGATAACTCTTTGTGGAAGCAAATCTTCAGTTGCTAACATACCTGGCCTGTTAAAAAACAAATCAATTAAATTTTAGCATTTTTCAAATGATAATTTTAAAGTTATTTGTAAATTATTTTAACCTGTAAGAAACTTCATCAAAGTCCCCATATTTGGCTTGTACTGCGTAAGAAGCTAATAATACGGAAGCTTCGGGTGGACAGTAAATATCCATGGAAAGTATCGCCTGCTTGACTTGTAAATAAAAAAGATGTTGCGTTACTTCTTGTACAAGTTCTTCTGCAACATCTTCGGGATAATATTTTGCAAGGAACATAAATGGCGTTGTATGTTGTGGTGAGATCCCTTGGTCTAGGACCTTTTTATCTAATTTCAGCCATGAAATAAATCCTTTTGCATCCTCATATTGTAGCCCGAAATACCAAGTTTCCCGAAGACCAATTGTGCGACATACTAAATCAAAAAGATCTTGTCCTGTTGATTTCCATTCTAAATTAAATTCTAATTCTGCATCTAATGTACAAACTTTCACGGGGAAAGACTTTGGTGACTTTCTCCTGTAAAATTAATAAATCTTGTTAAAATGTGAAGTAAAAGATTTAATCTTGAGTAAAGCTTGCACACACAATGTGGAACTATGAAGCAAAATTATCAAAGCTGATGTGGATTATAAAAATCAAAACTTGTAAAGGTGCATTTGACAAAAGCTGATACGATTTCAAATCTTTAATTAATTTTTTTTCATTATAAAGCTACGTTTGAAACTTAATGAATATTTAAATAAATAATAAAAGCTATGTTCTACTTTTGAAAGAAAAAATTGTTGTAAGAAATCTATACATTTAAAAAATAATATTTTAAAATAAGAGAAGCTTCTACAAAATTTACAAGCAATCCATTATTTAAAAAAAAAGAAAAAAGAAAAATGATAAAAGCTCTTTATAACCGCGGTTTTTTCTTCTCGTTAAAACTATATATATTTTAGACAATAATTTATTGACGACTTTTGTTGGACAGTTTTGAGTATTGTGATGATAAATTGTAATGTGATATTATTTACTTTATTTCAAATAAAAATTATTTTTGAAATTTTATATATGTGCAACAGATTAAATATATTATTATTCGAATTTATTTCTACAAATCCTCTGAAACGTAAAATATTTTATATACAATACTTGAAACTTTTTAAATATTGCAATTTTGGTAGTTTTGAAATTCATGATGTTAATTTGAATTAAAAATTTAATCAAAATACTCTTACTAAACAATATATGGAAGAATTTAATCAATGGAACTTTCTCAAATTATGCAACTTTTTTAAATATTACAAGAAAAATGATTGTTAGTTGACACTTAACATTATGTTAAATTCGTAAGCTCTTACATAAATTTAAAGTAGATTAAAATTTTAGTTTAAACTTTAAAGAAGCATCTCCCCAGAATCAATTATCTGACATTAGTTTAATAATGAAATTGTTTCTAATATAATTCTATTTAGCACATTAAATTAAATATTACTTACAACATTACGTATTTTAAGAAATTTAATTAAATAATTTATATTTTGTTTTCTGTAAGTAAAGTTATGTTCAAAAGATTTATTAAGTAAAATAGTTTACAAAAGTTACTAGTGCTGTAAAATTATTTAACCATTTTTTTAATAATTGCTATGGTTAATAACTCAGCATCAGAACTTCAGCAAACATACCAAGCTGATGAATTGTCTCAAGTTACTCATAGTATGATGATTTATATTTTTAAAAGAGTTGAACTTGGATTTGAGAGTTTAAGTCAGTGATTCTACCTGTGAAAGGGAGACATTTTACTCTTCATTGCTTGATCAACGCAAGCTACTTGAGTTTAGTACTATGAGGCTTCATCTGGCAGTCATAAAGAGCCTTTTTGCCAAGTCTCAAAAAGTTTATAGGTCTCTGGTTACTTGAGTATGTTACAGATAAAGTACTTTGACTAACTGAATGCTGAGAGGAAATCTCCGTAGTGTTCTCAACATGTTACATTAGCTCGCTGCTTAATAACTTCTGTATCTTCGTGAATTTAAATGATACAATTATACTAAAAAAGAGAAAATATCCATTATTTTTCCCTTCTTCTAATAAAATAACTTGAATATTTATTATGAAGATTAATTTGTCTGCTGTGACATCATGCTCATGCTTGAACAAATCAATAGTACTGAATTTAACAAGAATAATTTTTTTATTTTTATATTTAAAACATAGTTTTGTGTTTAAACATATTCATATTACGTAAAAAATACTTAAAAAATATTAGTTGTTTATTATCTAGCTTCTTTTAACTAGCTTTATTTCATTTGTCATTCGATTAGAGTATAGCATTAAATAATTGCTTAATGTAATACTTTTTCTTTTATAAAACGTATACATTCAAGTTATAAACTGTAACTCATATTATTTAGTTTGGAAATAACTTCAGTATGTTTTAATTATTTGCTTAGTTTATAAACTTATGACATCACAGCAAAAATTAAGTTAATGTAGTGTTATAAGAACTATGTGAAATAATTTTTGTTAGTTTTGATTGATTAGATTATAATTACTTTAATCTACGATGAAGTTAAATATCTAACTGATTGTTGTCATAACTGATTTAATTTTCACAATAAGTACTTTTAGCTCTCATATATATTCTCTACACTTGCATTACTAATTTGACAATAATGATTATAATTTAATAATATTACAACTAGCAATTTAAAGTAGTGGGAAAATTTTTAGATTTTGAGTTAATAAATGTTTGACTTACAGCTGATTGATTTTACAAAAATTTATTTTTTATTCAATTAAACATGAATAAAAAAAAAACTTAATTAACTAAATTGTGTTTAAAACTTTTTGTCAAGCTCAGAAATAGTGAAGATAAATATTTACTATGCATTATTATAGAATGAAATCTCATTACAGAATACAGCTGTAAATAATTATCTCTACAATATCTACGTATGCAAGATTAAACAAACTTTTTTGCAAATACAAGAGAGTTGTTATTAATCCATTAAATACATATGACTAAATATAGCTAATGTTAAAGTACAAAACAAAATATTTTTGATTTGATAATCATAAAACAACATGTACCTAAAGGTATATAAATAATGCCCAGCCCTGTTAAAATTTACCATTTTCTATCGAAAAATAAACAATCAAATTACTTGCCTTAACATAGATTTTTGAATTATTGGACAAAATCCCATTCTTGGATAATGTGAATCTAAAAGAAAAAGTTAAAATTTTATTATTTATGAAAGAATGTTGTTGTTTTGATAATTTTATGTGTGCAATATATTATTCTGAAAGACAAAAGAGTAAGATAATAGTAAAATTGTTTGTATACACGTACGTGATTTAACTGTCAGAAATGTATAAAAATGTAAAAATTCAAGTATTTCTTAAAATACTTGATATGTATAGCATATCACACTTTTGTGTCGTAGCGGTTATGTCAGATTTCTTCATCGAGTCCAATTTTCACATTCAAATAATACTTGGCACTTTCCATCTTTTGTTATGCTTATAATAAGCATTTGTGGTACACCATATAAATAAATAAATCATAAATGAAGAGGCACATACTTATACAAACAATGAGACTATGATATTTATACTGATTAATGAAATTCCTACTGACAGTCAAAATTACAGAATTGTAATAAGAAACCAGCGTTACCAACAGTCGATTTGTCCGGCAACCTTATTTTGTGCTGGACATTCCATTAATAAACGTCATACAAAATATGTAATTAACCAAATTTTATTTGTAACAATTATTTTTTGTAAAATAACATTTTATAATATAGATTTTTTTTATCCAATAAAAGGTATTAATTTTTTTATTTTTGATTAGATAAAATTCATTGTTATGATTAATAAAAAACTAATAATTTTCAATAATTATTTGGTTAACTAAATTAATTTTTTAAATATACAATTTTATAATAAGTTATGAACAAATTGTTATCATAAATTTCAACAGAAATTTTGTTTGCAACTACGGTTCAAAATTTTTTATCTTGTAATAATTATTGACTATATATATGAGGTTTATGAGCAAATGATTAATTATGTCTTTATTGACAAAATGGCATAATGTTTCATATAAGGACGCAGATATACTCTTTTTTTACTTTTACATTTTCAATTTTAAGTTTGTAAAATGTTTAATATTCATTGAGTTATTATTTTAATAGCATGAATTAATTAATATCATGCTCTAATTTAAAAAATAATTTTTAATTTTCGCTTTCAAACTCTATTCAGAGTACGCTCCTGGATTGCTCTAGTACTAGTCACTGGATCAGTTGAATAAAATTCCCTACAGGCATATCCAACCTTTTTTTAATGTAAAATGACAATTTTTCAACTTTTTTTAAATAAAAAATGAATGAATTTTGTTTATGAAAATGTGTATTCTTTTTTTTTTAATTTTATAACTATTTATTTCTAACTATGTCAGTTTTTATTACGTGTATTGCCTTGATATATATATATATATATAACAAACATTTTGCGTCATTATATCTATGAGAGAACTGCGTTCACCACACAGTATTCATATGTGTTAGTAAGCAGTATGTTTTTTAGGTTCGCTTTCGACACAATGGCATTTGACAAGTTTTCCTAACAAAGTCTTTATTTTATGCAAAAATAAAACAGTTTGACGTACATTTCCTAAAATAAACTCAGGAAAAAGAAATAAATCATGGCTCAGACAATTTTTGACGTTTTGACAAGTAAGCTATGTCATTTACATTCATTATAATAGATAAGTCAGTAAAGTATTTGTATATATGTTTGTTATCAGTAGTTTCTTATTGTAAAAGTTTTGCAAACCAATTATACATTTATATTAATAGTATTACAACTTAGCTTCTATCTAATATTTATTATAATTATTGATTTTTTTAGGTGAAAAGTAACAATTTGTTATCATTTTGTAACACTATTTGTTACTTTTATTACTTGTTTAATTACAAATATTTCCAAACAAAATAAACATTGATATTTAAATTGTTCATTTAAATCAATTTGATAATGTTTTTTACAGATGTTTCTTTTGACAATCAAGTTATACAATCATTATTGGATTGCTCCAATCTTGTCGCAGAATACGAGCAAACATGTAAATATTTTATGAAACATATTGAACTTTTCTTCTTCTATAATTTTTGCAAAAAAAGCATTAGAAAAAAATATTGTCTGATTATTATTTTGATCTTTATATCTGTTGTAGTGATTGATCAACTGGAAAGTGACATTTTTCAATGTGGAAAATGTAAAAATCAGTTTACATCTCTGCATCTATTTTTACAACATAAAAAAGACCACATCAAAAAATGTTCAGCATTAGATATATCTTCGTTTATTGTAAATAATAATAATGTTTCAATAAATCCTGTTAATAACGAAACTATCGTAACAGATAGTACATATGATTCTTCTGAAACTTATGAAATTCAAACTGATCAGATTAATGAGTCGATTATTCTTGGAGAAAGCGATTCACTTTTCAAGTATTTAATAATTTTTTAGTTCATTTTTGTAAATTTAATCTTTTAGATTTAATACTTTATAAAATATAACAAAAATAATTACTTTATTTTTAGTATTGAGGAAGAAACCTCTAATTGTTTAAATTCAAATTCTACATGTTTAGTAGCTCCAATTATATCAGTAGAAAATTTACAAGCTTTTGAAAATACAAATTTATCATCGAATAATAAATTCTTGGTTGAAATTGATGTTGAAGAAAGTTCCGCAAACAACGTTATACATAATGTTACAAAAGCAGATTTTTTAACAGAAAATAAGACTGAAGTTAATGGTGATAATGATGAGTATAATCAGGAGCAAAATTTAAAGGTAAAATTATTTACTATTTTTGTTCATTTAAGTAAAATAAAAACAGCAGTTGATTTTAATAATGAATTACTTTATTTCAGTACAAATGTAGTTACTGTGAAAAGCAGTTTGCAAAAAAATTTTATTGGCAACAGCATGAGCGATCTCATACAGGAGAAAAGCCTTATCAGTGTATAGTTTGTGGACGACCTTTTGCTCAGAAATCAAATGTTAAAAAACATATGTCTTCGCACAAAGTTTGGCCTGGAGCTGCTATTCATTCTCTACCTCCTGAGGTAAAGTAATTTCTTTGCTAATATTATATTTTATTTGTTTGCTTTTTTTTAAATAAAATATAAATTATTACTTTATTAATAAAATAAAATTAAAATAATTATAAGTTTCATAAAAACATTGTATTTAATTTTGTTTTTTTGGTTCTTCAGGCTTTAACAGATGGTAGCATAGATCGAACTTATCACTGTCAATTTTGTAAAACAAGTTTCGATTCTTACAAATCTTTAAAGGGACATTTGATAGTCTCTCATTTGACATTGAAAGTTTATAAGTGTGTGCAAATCGGCTGTAGCAAAATGTTTGAAAAACTAGATGAGTTTTTGGAACATACTCGCAGTCACAAAAAATCTGAATACCATTGCCACATTTGTTGTCAAGTGTTTCATACTTTATCTGATTTGGGGATGCACCAGTACTCGCACTCTGTTGAAAAATCGAAATCTGTGGACAAATATTACAGCTGCACTATATGCAAATCTTCATTTTCCAATATGAAGGCATTGCAACATCACATCGACACTACAACTCACAATTACGTATGTCCGCATTGCAACAAAAGTTTTCTTATTGAACGATTTTTACGTAGACACTTGAAGACACATGCTGCAAATGCAAAATTCACTTGTGAAGACTGCGGCAAGGCATTTAAAACGGAACAGTATTTGGCAAATCATAAACTTATTCACAAAGAAGAAACGCCTTTCCATTGCTCGGTTAGTTTTAACACAATTTTTTTTAATAATACAAATAAAAAAAAATATTAGATGAAAAGTATTAAAATGTATTATAAATTATAATTTATTACAATTTCAGCAATGCCCAGCGCAGTTCAAACGAAAAGACCGTCTTGGAAGACATATGTTGATTCACGATTTGACTAAACGACTAAAATGTCCTTATCGAAATTATTTGGGTTGCATGAGTGAATTTTCTAGGCCTGATAAATTGAAACGACATTTACTTACACACACTAACGTGAAAAAATTTAGTTGTAGTCAATGTAATCGTAATTTTCAACGAGCCCAAGCTCTAAAGCATTACGATTTATACAAACACGGTGTGAAATGCGAGATGTGTGTTCATGTTAGTATGACTTGAAATAATTTAAACATATTTTATTGTAAATTGAATTAAGACATTATATTATTATAGTTTTTACAAGCAAAAGAGCAAATTTCTGCTCATAACTGCGACCAAGCAGTTGCATTAAAAAAACATGGATCTCAAATACCAAAAAAGGCAACAGGCTCGTTTAAACCTCGAAAACCTACTCCAAAAAAGCAAATGCTGCCTAAAGCAATGGGCCTTTGTGAAAAAGATTTTAAAATGGATAAACTTAAAATTGAAGAAATTAAACATAAGGTATTCTACTGGAGCTATAATTTAATTTAATTGATATAAAAGAATCAAAATTATTTATCGTTTAATTTGTTGTTTATTTAACAAAATAATGCAATATTTTATTACATTATGAATAGCGAACTTTTTTTTCATATATATAAGATGTTATAAACCTTTTTTACAGTTTTCAGAAGCACAAAACCTGTTGACTCATAAAAGCGTTCCATGCTTAAACGCAAATTTATTCAAATCTCGAAACTCAATGATCTCCAAAGATGATAATCTTGAAACTTTTGCAATTGAAAAAGAAGACGCTTGAAATAACAAACAACTATCATTTACCTAAGCAGCATTGTGAATACTTGAAGTTTATTGTTTAATGTGATACTTTGTCGATTGTCAATGTTTCTATTGCGTTTCTATTTATCTTAATAGTTAGTTTACTAGTTCGTTTCAATTCCTCTTAAATTTTTATATTCTATTGTTGATCTGAATTAAATGCTTGTGATATTATTAAAGTAATTGATAAATTGGTGTCTGTATGTTTTTAAAGAGCAACATAGATTTTATATTATTGTTATAATAAGATTGAAAGACATTATTAAGTGTAAATAATATTTCATAAAGTCCTAATATATTTTTAACTTACATATCTGTGATAAATGTATTATAATTAACAAAAATGTATTAATTAAGTTATATATATCTTATGACAGAACAAAGTATTGTTTGTTAATTTTTTCTTCTTTCTATCACAATAAGAATTTGAATTCTTTTTTTATAATAATTTAAGTTAAAACTATTCAGTTGGCGATTAAGGATTTAATTTAAATACAAAGATAAATCAACAACTTAATCACATTTATTTAAGAAAGAAATGTCATTCATTCGTACGTTATCAAATATTCATCAACAATCTCTCACTTCATCTTTGAGACAGTGCGCGCGCGCTGCCAATACGACTAGAAGAAATGTTTTCTTGGCGTTTTTGCCATGAACAAGAAAAGCGTTCACACTTGTTTCTTGTTTTCTGTATCCATGACTTCAGAATCCATCGATAGTCCGTCGTCCACTGAAATTATTACAAATTTTAATTAAATGTCAAGCTTTAATAAATTTAATCTCCTCTGAAACCAGTATACTGCTATTTAATTTCTGATACATGCTTGTCAGTAAGCTAAATTTAAAAATAAACTTAAATTTTATTAAAAGAATCTTTGTTCAAATTTGACGAAAAGTTTAAAAAAAAGTTGATTATAGAAACATACAATTTTTTTTAAATTAACAAAATAAAATTAATATTTCTAATAATAGATGTTTGTTTATAAAATAAAATTAAAAATGAATGAAAACGATGTTGTTATTTGAACAATGAAACATTGATACAGAAATAAAAGCCAATAAATGAACAACATGAACTTTAAAGTGCATATTTATGAGAGATGAATGAACAACAAATTCTCAAATCAAATTCTCATGAGTAATATTAGATTTTATAAATTATAATGCATATGACATACTAATTATGTCAAACAATGTTACTCAAAATGCTTTAAAAAAGTAAATCGATAAAGTAATAATGCAATTATTATTCGAATGAGTGATAGTGCAAAATCAAGTGCATGTAATAAGCACGAAGATAGTTTATTAGTTATTTAGTTTACTGATTCATTGTATCTCAAAATAAAAATCAATGACTCACCATCTTCATTGACAGTTGAAACAGGAGTATCATTCTTCTTTCCAGTCTTAAAGTTTTATCGAACCAAAAATGAAAAAGGCCACAAATGAGTTAGACAAAAGTGTTGTTAATCACATTAGACATTTATCAATATGTATATAAGCGCAACAGACTAACCTGAAAGTACTTGTGCCATAATACACAACCATAAACGCAAAGAACTGAGATCAGCGATTGGCAAAGGAACCAAACTAAAATATTAAGGGCTTGAGTGCGTTCGAAAAGCTCAGCTCCATGACGTATGCAGAGTAAAGCTTCGGTGCCCATTATTGCTCCATAAACCCAACACTGTGTTCCCACTCGACTGCACGCTGGATCCGTAACATACATGTAATATTGCCTGTAAAATAAATATCGCGATAAATAATGTCATTAATTATTAAAAAATAATTAATGATGGTTAAATTTACCTAACGGAAGGTGCTACAATAACGCCAATTAAAGCCAGTCTCCAAATAACGAAGGGATGGTTTGGTGGGAATTCATAAACGTGTTTTAGGAAGAACGTATTTAGTTCAGATATTTGCCAAAAAAGCACAAGTTGCACTAATGCTATGAATCGCATGTATGTACAAGTAGGATCCAACCATCTCACAGACGTCCAACTACTTGGTGTAAATTGTAGTACAGCTCTTTTGAGTTTGCCTGTAGTACTTTCAATATCACGAATGCTGACCCATTTGTATTCGCGCATTTCAAGAATCGAGCAGATTTTTAGTCCGACCTGTAAATTTAGATTTCATTTTAATAGTAGAATATAATCAATAGATATAAATTATTCTGCTTAGTGATGATTACTGTTTTAGTTATTATTAGTTTAAAATAATGTTCGTTGTCAAGAATTAAAGATTTAGTTTAATTTATAATTTTATACAATTTAGACAATCAAGTATTTATTATACAAAAAATAAAAACAATTTACCCAAATTCCTAATCCATTGCACACCAAAACATCTAATATCAGTGCATCCCACCAACATTCTATAAAATTTGGCAGAAGATGAGCAAAGGCTATTTCTGTGACTTCCCACATTATACTAATTGCCCACAGAATACCGAAATGTCGGATGAGTATGGCTTTGAAGGTCCAACCAAAAAAGTGAGCTAAGGCAAATATGTCCATGTGGTTCCAAATCTTTTCCGTCGTGATATCGGAACAATTGACACCATATTCTTTGTCCATATCAATATGAAAGGAGGACAGTTCAGGATCAACCCAAACAAGTATTTTTCGTACAGTCTCATAACTCTGAAAGAGCATAAAGAGTAAAACCATAAGGTATAGGACACTATATCCAAAGACTATCCTCCAGACCACTGGATGTGGTCGAGTAAATGGTCCATTAGGAAACGTTAAACACGAAATAATTAGGAAGAAAAATATAACACAAAGCATTCCTGCCCAAAGGTTGTCCTCTGTATTGGCGACATCTCTGAAATCAAAATTAATATATTATTTGTAATTTATTGTTATAATAAAATTATAGAACAATTTTTTGAAATATTGAAAATATCTTGAAAAAGTATCTTTGAAAAACACAAATTTAAGAAAACTAATTCTCTGTTGACGTAAATTTTGTTTGCAATATGTATCTATACAAATCTTGTACTTACTTATAATATTTAGTTAATATTTCTATAAAATTGAATTTTGGACTCGACATAACTTAGTCTAACATATATTCGTATTTTTATCATTTTTCCAAGAAGAAAATAGATCATTGAATTTTCAGAATACTTAAAGGTTTCCTATATTTTTTTTTCATTTTCAAATTTGTTGTAGAAAATTTGTAGAAAAACAACTACTCAAACACTTGATACAGTTATTTGACTAAATAAAGCATTTTTCACACATAATTATTTTAAAATATTGTTACATAAGTATGCTGAACATGTGTTTATAACTACATAATTTTTTTTTCTTTTTTTTTAACATCATAATATAAGATTTATTTTATAATATTTGGTTAATTTTGAAGTAATGGTGTTATAAACATTCATTTGTTGAATTTTTTTTTTCAATTTTTTGCATATAAAATTAGACAATATTTGTAAAATGAGTAACAAGAGTGAATATTACTATTAATAAAATTGTGTAATAAATTAAAAGTTTAAAAAAATTACTTATATTCCTCTATATAGTTGTTCTATTTTCAATGCGTAGTGAACTTGATATAATTGAAACATTTGATAAGATATAATTAAACTTTCATTTATATATAGCTTAATTCATGTAGTTTAAATTCGAGCATTGAATATATGTAACAAAAACTTTAATTAGTGATATAATAAATTTTACTATCGGTTTTTTCTTTGATAAAAAATGTTGAATTATTAAATAATAATTATTTTATTTTTACAGAAGATAAAAAGAACAAAAACTTTCTAATTGATCTAATAAGCAGTTTTTTTTATAAATCACATTAAACCGTAAATTTAACACAAATTTTTTATAACTCAGAC
The DNA here is from genome assembly GCA_022817325.1 of Idris sp. 1 HC-2018. Classification (NCBI taxonomy): domain Eukaryota; kingdom Metazoa; phylum Arthropoda; class Insecta; order Hymenoptera; family Scelionidae; genus Idris; species Idris sp. 1 HC-2018. The sequence continues at coordinate 34,135 of JABFPM010000222.1, forward strand.
TCTTTTTTTATTTTTAATATTTTACAACCAATTTTCAGATATATTTTATTTAATTATTTTACAAATTCTATTTTTATAATAAATATTCTAAAATTCCTGTATTTGTAAATAGTATTACACATTAAAATTATTATCAGAGTTTGCTTAAATTAATCAATCACATTGTGATAGAAAATCTCAGTGAACTAATAAAATAATATAATACGATATTTATACAATTAATATAAAATTATATAATAACCTAACTCTAATATATAATATTGTAATCTAATAAAGGATAATTTGATACAAAACAAACAATCAAATTAAATATAACGATTAATTGTTTATCATGTTTTATTCATCAACAATTATAAACAATTGAAGTTGTTCTCTTTATATAAAAATAGATCAATACAC
>JABFPM010000223.1:0-34481 GCA_022817325.1 Idris sp. 1 HC-2018
TTGAGTGTCTTAATACAAACGTCTATTTTTATTAGTCGGTCAGAGTGTCTTGAAACAAAATTAAGACTCCACAAATGACTAGTTTTAAGACGCAAAATGATCAAATCAGACGTTCAAACAAAATTTAAGACACATGAAATTCTCATGTGACTTAATTTAAGACACCAAAATGCGACCTATTTTTGCAGTGTTTACACGATTATATATATAAATTAATTTTATTACAATATTTAAATTTTTTAAATTATCTCACGATAAATTTTTGTCTTGTTTCAGATTTGCCAGATAACAAAAAAGACTTGACTGAAATTGTAGAAAGATATACATTTCTTTAGATCTGCATAAATTTTGATCTAATAAAAAAAAAAAAAAAAGAAATAACATAAGATAAACGAAGAATAATGTCACGCTGTCGTCGTCGCCGTCGCCGGTTTCCAAAAATGCATCCAAACAAAGTGGATTAGATTCGTAAAATGCGCGAGCTGAACGCTACTGCTTGCGCTGCATTATACGATGCCGTCGAATGGTACGGACCGGGGATCGTTATCACCCTGGTTATTTTGGCAATAGTCAATGTGATGGTAGTACTAGGCAATGTCCTCGTTATTCTTGCCGTTTATCACAGTATCAAGCTCAGGAACGTGACGAACATGTTCATCGTGAGCCTCGCCGTTGCAGATCTTATGGTGGGCATCGCAGTTTTGCCCTTCAGTGCTACATGGGAGGTTTTTAAGGTGACTTTTTTCATTAAAATGTATAATATTACTTTTCTAAAGAGTTTGCAGGGATTTAATGCAATGAAATAACGAAGATAAAATAATATTGTTACGTGCTAGATTTCGAATTAAAACGTTTTGTAACTTTGAATCTCGATCGTCAATATTGATGTCATGGATGTGAAAGAGCGGACTGACGAAGAGTCGAATTTGGACTTTTGAATGAGAAAGAGCTATTGTAAACTAAAGTAAATAAAAGGTTACTGTAAAGTTTTTTATATGAGTCCGTCTTGTCTTTTAACATCACATAAAAGTCAAGTTACGGGTTTCGTCCAAGTTTATTGAAAGCAAGAAACTGTCGTAATAACATATTTTATAGTTTTTGGTTAAAAAGCATACCTTTTCAGAATGTATTGAACAGAAGAGTGTGATTTCTACAGGGCTTAGAAATATTGCGGAGAGATAAACCATCTTTTTGCAAATTAAAAATATACTCTCGAACTACAAATAAAAATACATTGAAAATGAAGACGATTCTCAGTAAAACGTTCCTTGTTACAACAAAGTTATAATGATTTGCAGAAGATTGAACAATTTTAATTTTTATGAGATCTTTTACATATAAAATTAGGCCCTCATGTAAATCAATAAATATTTAAAAGATATTTTTGCAGAGAATTGACCATTTATTGTTACAATAAACGAAAGTGGTATAAAAACTTTTAATTATACACTCTGAAAACAGAAAATAAAATTACTCGAAGATTTGACGGTACAAGTATTGGTAAAATTATACAACAAATGTATTTTTAGAGATAACAATGTGAAGATTAAACTTTGATTCTTTGGATTCTAAATTTTGTTAAATTTCATGATTTTAAATTAAAACTGATAATATTCAAGACTTTTTTTATTAACCAAATTAATAATGTGTATATATTTAAAATAATTTATTTAGAATATTAATTTGTAAAAAAATGTTAATTTACAAAATCTTACGTAAAACCACATTTTTATGTAATTTTACAGAACCTGTCCCATAAAATTACATTTCAATATGTAAAATCACAGAATATACATATTCTGTGCAGTTTTTTTTCGGTGTATATTTTGTATTTTTTTGGAAAATTTATTTGAGTGATACATTTGAAAATATTTTAATTTACTGTCGATGAAAGGATAGACACTTTATTATCATAAAAGATATTACTTCTTGGAAAAAACATGAATATTTTGTTGAAAATCAATTTTGGTAATTAAAAATCATATCTTATGTTATCTTAATGTTCATATATTTATTTAAAAAAAGTTTTTTTTTTATAGATTTTATATAATTACTTAAAAATATATGAATTTGGATAAAAATTTATCTGTTCGGAGAATTTGTTTGTATAAGTTTCATTCAAAATATAATTAATGAATTTTAAATTTTCAATTTATAACATTTACAAGTTTAGCTACTTTTTTTAATTTTTTTGTTCAATATATTTTTGTTTAATTCGACCAGATAATGAAATTCTAATGAAATTTACCTTATTATTCTGCAACATATTTGATTTCTATAATGGACTAATATTTTCTTAATAAGATACAATATTTGTTAATATTTATTGAAATTTCATTGAAATTAGACTCTTAACTTGATATAAACAATTTAAAGCATTATTACCTCTTCAAATTTAAATTTAATTATAAAAAATATTTAGAATAAAAATTACAATAGTTTATGTAATATTCAGTAGTAAATTTAATTTGCAAATCGTTTTTTTTTTACGAAATAGGTTTCATTTTTTATCTAATTTCATTTTAACATAGTTTCTTACCCTCTTTTACTAATCATAGTGCTATTTTACTACATAAAAAAAATTAAATTTATTAACAAAAAAAAAATGAAAAAATGCAATGTTTTAAAGAAAAACAAATGCATGTTTTGATGTTTTCAAATCAAATGCATATTCAAATGAAATGAGTAACTTCTGTCTAAAAAGAAAAAATGCATTTTTTTTCAAGAAATTGATTATTTTTGTTTATTGCTAATTTTTACTTAGAAAATAGCTCCGAATAAAAAAAAATTCTGACTACTGGTTTTTACTCATTTGTTTCTTTTCTAGACGCGTAATACTGCACACTATTTTTAATTTAGGACATTTCTTATGACTCTTACTGTGCAAATCATAATTGCAAAAGACACAGTTTTGCCACTTTTAACCATTAGACATGCTTTGCTGTCAACATTGTGTGCTTTTAATTTTTCTTTTTTTTTCTAATATATATTATATTTCTCTTGTACAATTTGTATGCTCAATTAAGAATTTATTGTAAATCATTTTGACGTACTTTATGTTAAATTAAATTTTAATTACGATCTTTTTAATTTGTAAAGAATTAATTTAAATTTTATCGGATGATTATTGATGTAAGCTTGATGTAATTTTGTAAAATAAAATAACTTCATCTTTCATGACCTAATTGCATCCAGTGGAGAAACTAATAAGTTAGAGGTCCCCGTAAATATGAGTCATTTATTAATGAGTGTTACTTGTTGTTTTATATTTTTCAAAATCAGCGATGATTATTATTTTATTTCATAACAAGAATTGAAAGAGAAAAATGTAATGCAACATTTTTTTAACGAAAGAAAACAAAATTAAAACCAATAAATTGACTTGATTAAAAGAAAAAAAAATTATTTAAGTTATTACATAAAAAGTGAACAATGTAGAATATATGTAGCAAACATAATGAAAGGCTAATTAAAAGCTACTCGTTTACATTAATAAGCGCCTATTCATCAATTACAATTGTTTTTGTGTACTATTTAACACATCATAAGCTCAAAAGACATTCATGAGGTAACAAATAATGAACATTAAACCTAATATATTGATGCAATTATTAAAATATTGATTTTGAAATGAGAACAAACTTTTAGTTGAAATGTATGCAAATAAAAGTTTTAAAAGCTTAATTTAAATTGATGAGGCGGTAATTAAAATTTAAGTTATTCCGTAAATTTTCTTTTTTTTACAGGTTTCTAGATAATTTAATGTCAAAAAATTGTCAATTAAAAACTAAATTTGTAAATGAAAATAATAATTAAACACTTTTATCAAAAATTTTTACTCAAATAAAATACAATTTAAAATACCACAACATTTTGAGAAGTTTCTAGTTTCAATAAAATTAAGATAATTTTTAAATAAAGTGTTAAAAAATAAACAATTACATTCCTTAAACAAAATATAACCATGCATTATGTGTTCTTTTATAAAGTTTCAATAAATATGTGATACTCGATTCAGAATAATCGAATCTTTAAAGAGACTCAAAAAAAGTAACTGAATAATTTAACTTAAAATTGCTTTCAGATAAATACTCTTATCGAAAATAAATTTTTCGTCATATTAATACCGACTTTAATACAAATATGATATTTATTTGCGTTGCATCGATTTGATGTTATCGATTATTAAATTACGAAATATCTTTTGATTCATATAAAATTGTTGAATAAAAAATGTATATGCCAGAATTAATAATAAATACTATTTCCCTTTTTTCTAAATAAATGTTATGGCTATCAGAAAATAAAATCTTATTGCATTCAGAGAAAAAAATATTTGACGTTTTACAATCAATCGTTTCAATTTAGAAAAATAAAAGGTTAAACAATAAAGTTGCAATTTAATTACTAGAATTTTAATAAAACTTTGAAAAAATAAAAAAATAATCCTTTTAGAGTAACATTTATTTTTTTCAAATAAACACGTTTTATCTGTTTTTAATATTTTATCAAATTAAAAACATTTGTGTTTTTAGTAATTCCTTTGTCTCAAAATTTAATAAAAAAGATTTTTGAATTTTTAAAATTTGTTAACGAAATATTTATTTGATCTGTTTAATTTTTTCATCATAGTTGAAGTTTGAGTTCTAAATATGTACATACGTCTTGAAATTTATAGTCGACGTTCGTATGATACACTTCAGTAATTCGCACAATATGCTGCAGTTTATCCAGATCATCCTGATCTTACTAAAGTCAAATTAAATGAATTTTCACTGTAAAGTTTAAAATGCCTCAAGATTTACATTCATAATTTTGAACGGTGTTGTTAATTGAAGTGAATATTTGTTTTATTTAATTTGAATAATTTAATTATTATTCATGAAACCTTGAAATTGATTTAAAAATTTTAATAATTACTTTCTTTAATATAAAAGTTTTAAAAAAGACCTTACAAAAATTGACAGACCTCTACAAATTTCTTAAACCAACAAACAACATTTTTGGTATTTTATATTGAAATATTAATTTAAAACATAAATTTCATGGGAAAAGAAAGAATACAATTTTAAAGAATTAAGGTTTTCTTAACGTAAAAAACTAGTCAAAATGACAACTGAAACAATAATTTAATTTAAAATAAAAAATATGCAACTCTAAAATTTTAAAATAATTAAATTGAAAGTTATTTTAAATTTTATTCGAAATGTCAGATTTTTTTTTTATACAGTTTAATTATTTTAGTCTTTAAATATTTGATACAGTTTAATTATAAAATTCGAAAAATGCAGTAATTCTCTCTTTTTACAAAAGTGTTATTTCTGGACAAAAGCGTTATCTGTCAATCTGGCATATTCAACTTATTTTTAGCTGACAGTTTTGAAACTGTAAATATCTCTATACAATCATTTTTAACATTTATTTCAGAAATTTTATAATAATTCTTCGATATGTTAACTTTATAGAAAAAAGTTTTTTGACGTTTCATTTAATTTAATTAAAAATTTCGTAAAAGTTGATATATGCAATGTTATAATGTATCTGAAATGACCGTTTTTCTAATTAACAAAATATCTAAATTATGACCAAAATTAAAATTTTTAAACAATTTTGGTCTATTGATTAAGTTCTCTGCAATAGGACTACCTTAATAGAATTTCATTTTTTTAAATAATTTCTTTTTTGATTTTTTCTTAAAAGGTCTGGATATTCGGGGATATATGGTGTTCTATATGGTTAGCTGTGGATGTATGGATGTGCACCGCATCAATTCTAAACCTTTGCGCTATCAGCTTAGATAGGTATTTAGCGGTAACCAGGCCGGTCAGTTATCCTCAGGTAAATATATTTAATTTTCCTGTGTAGTATTAAAAATTAAAAATTCACAAGATAAAGTAAAATAGAAAAAAAGAATACTTTTTTTTGTTAACTATGAAATTTATTAATCTGACATTTGAAAATAAGTATTTAATTAAGCAGTTTCAAAATTGTACAACTGCAGATTTAATTTCCTATTTAAGATTTGACTTAACCACATTTGAATTTAAAATCTATACTTTCAACATATGTGCAGATTATGTCTACTAAAAGAGCAAAGCTTCTGGTTGCATCCGTCTGGGTACTTAGCTTTGTCATATGCTTTCCACCATTGGTTGGATGGAAAGATCAAAAGGTACGTTAAAATAACATTCAGCACTTGGAAACCTGCTTTATTTTCTACATATTTCCAAAATTTAATTTGTATTTATATGCTTTGACAATACGGCATGAAAATATATACATGTAACGAAGAGAAAAAATTCTAATTAATTTTGTAACACTCAAAGCAAATTAATTTGTATATCATCGACATTAATAAAAGGATAATTAGTATTTCTGTGGAAACAACATAATTCAACTGTTGAGAAGCAGTAAAAATATAAGACTGCTTTTTAATTTTGTTTAATTTAATTACGTGATGTTTTATTTTCCACATGAAAAACCGCAATATACTTTTTTGCAGTTGACAAAGTACAGAAATGTGTAACTTTTGTGGCGTAGCTTTAAAAAAGACTATAACTCTTTTTATTTATATTTAAAAGTTTTGTATGTTAAATATAAATATATAAAATGTAAGGGTATGGCGTATCATAAAAGAGTCAAAAGTGATAAAACAAAAGATTTTAAATTTTATTAACAGTAATTCATCTGTAAATAAAGAACTAAAAATAAAAAGAACGATGAAAGATCGAAACATACCATTTTATAGTGCGACAGCGCTCAACATGTCACAAAATGGAGCAAGGACATTTTATGTTCAGTGAGCCGAAGAGTTATCCCATCTACGGCGTATTCACCTTGCTAAATGATTACCTGTAGTCTTCTCTCTATCATCACTTGGCTAATATTTATTCCAAATTGTACAAGTAACTAGAAATTATATAATTTTCTTCATTATATTAATTAATTATTTTTTACTTTCTTGAAATAATTTATTTTAATACAAAAATTAGTTATAAATATACTGTTATTTTCCGCATATAAAATTTAATTCAATTAAATAATTTAAATGTATATACTTAAAATTAATTTTGCTTAAATTATTTATCAAGACTTTGTTTAAAATATACATGACATTAATTGTACAACTTTTGAATTAATAATTTAAATTTATACATGTTTACAAAATTTTCATTTAAAAAATATAATGTTATATTTTTTGATAATATCAAATGAAACAAATATTTAAGACTAAATTAAAACGATAGCTTAATGGTCAAAAGACAAGAAGGCTTGAATTTCAGTGTAACTGCGAGAAGTAAAAACACTGCTAGAGTTACGATAGAACTTGAAAAAGTTAAATCGAAATCAATCAATTGTAAAATGCGATCGTTTCTTTAAAAAGAGCAATTTATATAATTAAATAGCAAAACATTTTAAATTTAACTAATAATGTTACTATCATTATTAGATGTTTTGTAATGATTTACTAACAAGCTAAAATGTCAATGTAAATATGCTAGTGTAATATTCATTTGTCATTATCACAAATAATATATGTGATATTATTATATTATAATATTGTGCATAATAATATAGAGCAAATAACATTTTGCAGCACCAGAATGGATTTAATAATTTAATCGTCCACGAAGAAGTGATTGCCTAGAATCAAAAATTCAAATTTTGTTCAGACAATCATGTCAAATAAACAATAATTTTCATTATTACGAAATCAGTTCATAAAATTACTTGGTTATTAATATTTTGCAAATTTGTTTCAACTCTAGTAAGTTTTTTTTTTTTTGGAATTTTTAATATTTAATTTCGAATTTCAACTTTGGGTCTTCACTCGAATTCAGTGATATCACATTTAATTTTGACAGACAATAACATAAAATTTGTTTTAACAAATAAAGTTTAAGCTGACATTATTCAATTTTGTATCACTGATTTTAAGTCTGGGTATTTATAAATAAAAAAAATAACTGGGGCAAATATAATTGAAAAATTAATTTACTTGAACAGGAGCAGGCAATTTATTACAATTTTTTTTCTGTAAGCTTGTATCATTTTTCAAAGACAATAAACATCATTAGTTTTTCTCGAAAAAACAAACGATACACAGTAAATCAGCTGAACTTTGGTAATTTTAACAAAAGCAATTCCGAATGTGTTTTATAGTATTATATGAGATCATTTACAGCGATATTTTAGGGAGATTTAACTAATGTAAGTTCACAACAAGAGAACTTTGTTAGAAAAAGCCTTATCACTTGAATGATCAAGTTCAATACCCAAATGATTTAAGATCATTATGAACGTTGACATTAATGGGTTATATGAAACCACTGGTACACCCAATGATCTAATTAATAGGAAAATATATTTTGATTCTCTTAATGCTCAGTAACTTATAATTGAAACATTTAATAGCCTAATTATAGTTTTTGAAGTATAAAATTGACAAACTAATTTTATTATTAACTCTTAATGGAATAAATTTAAATTATTGGTGTTTGAATTTAAAAAAATAAAATAAACAAGAACTTCTTTTTTTTTAACTCTTATTATGTCTTTATGCATTTTAATTTCAATTCGAGCAAATAAGAAAAGATTTTGAAATTAGAATAGCCTGGGATGAATCTTTCTTTGATTTTACAGAAGAATTTTTTTATCTCAGTTTTATTATTACAGTGTTTCGTTAAGTTAATGCGTTGTTTGCATAATTTATTTATAAATTTGTATTTCTTTGCAATTTCTAAAAGTTGAAAAAATTAGACTATTAGCTTTCAAAGTGAATGTATAATTAGTTTGATATTTTAACAATATAAATTAAAATGAAAAAATAAATTAAAAGATATGATAAGTCCGGTAGCTGTAAATTTGATAAATGATCTCGAGGTAATCAGAGAACTTTTTAGTATGAAATTGTTCTGGGATAAAGTTACACAAATTTACCATAATTTATAATACCAAATAATAACTTATGCGATAAACTAGACAATTAAAATTTATAAATGTAATTTTTGCTCGTGTCACTGTTATTAAATATTGACTTATTAATTCATTTGTTAATATAATTTATCACGAAATAAAATAGAATTAAAATAAAATGTTTCCTTGATTTTTTGTTGTGAAAAAAGGCAGAATGCCATTTTCATCTAACTTTGTAACTTATTTTTTGTTATAATATTTGTTTCGTGAGTTATAACTTTAGAAACAATAGACATTTATGTCATTCTTTTTCACTTGTTTGAGTCCAATCATCACAATGCGCGAGCTTCAATGCAGAAACCATCCAAACTCCATATAAGTGCTTAAAACAAAGTTATAAAATCAACTATAACGTGGTTCGAGGCATTTTTTGATTGAAACGTCAATCTCGGAATCAAAAATATCGTAATAAACTGTTCTTATGTTTAAATGGTACTCTCTAGCCATAGAAATTTCTTTTATGTAACTTTTAGACAACAAAAGGTCAATGTTATAGATTTATATTTGTAAATGAGTACAAAAATTGGAAATAAAATACAAAAAAATTGATAAAATAAAAAATTCAAAATGTAAACTTCTTAACAATTAATTCAAATCTAAAAATCTACATACAAAACTGTTTTAAGTAATTGTTCAAAGTGTTTTCAAGATTTTCATGTTTTGTTTTTTAAATATTAACTTTACATTTTTTAAGATACTTATACTTATTCAGTTAGAAAAATTATCAACCAAAATATATTTCCTGAAAATGTTCTTATAAAGTTTCAAACTTATACATATTAAATTTTTGAGAGTATGATACATTTATTCGTCACCAACATTTACGTTTAAAACAAATTTTTATGTTCAAATTTTGGGAATTAAAATTTCATAACCTTACTCTGAGGCGTTCTTATCATACAGACCTCTAACCTAAAGTATTATAGAATCATAATGTTTCACTTTGGTTCAACCCGTTTGGCTACGTAACATCGTTGGGTTAAGTAAGTTTTCCCTCAGTGTATGTGTCGATATCTTAACCTACATATGTCAGTGTCAAATTTATTGATTCTACTTCGGTAATAATGACAGTTATGATAAAGGCCGTAAAACATTCTTAGTATCATACTGCACACGTAAAAAGTTAACCCCTCTTGCAGAGATATCAAGTAGAATAGATTCTTTTGCCAATCCTGACATAAATACCAATTTATTATTTTGACTTTGCATTAAAAATATTATTTTCCAATACATTTTTTAAATGAATATCTTTATATTTATAGTGAATCCAGTACTGTTATTATATTTAGCTGCACTATTTTACGATTTTCAAAAATTATCTCTTACGGTTTAGAAAAATTATACTTCATGAGTATTTCTGGATTGAAAACAAAAATGTCTAACACTGATTAGCATATTGGAAAACTATTTGGTCCAGAAGATTTTTTATTTAGTCTAGCAAAAAAAAATTAACAATTGTTTATAACTTGCGGTGCATAAAGTTACGCAACAAGTGGTATAATATTCATTAACGCAGTTTTATTATATAAAATATTGCAGCTTCTTGGTTGTACTATTGTATTATTATTAACAATATCAACCGACCTATATTCGTATTTGAAATTTGATACAGTAAAATTATAGCGTAAATTCGAGTAACAACTTATCCGAAACCCTTAAGATAATGTTACATAAGAAATGTGATAAATTCTAATAAAATTGAGTAAATTGAAATAAGATAATAATTGTAATCAAATATAATTTAACTCCCGTTTAACGATTGGACTTTTGTGCTTTTAACATATGAGAACATCGAAGTTGGAACAATAGTATTGTCCCGAAAAGCTGTAAATCATTTCAAATAGATTGCACGTTTAAAGTAGTGTTTAAACTAATGGAAGCATTTCGATTGTTTTTTAAGTTTCTGGTTGCAAGAATTATTCTGTGCCATGTAGGATATTTATTATACGAAATGCGGCAGTTTTTCAAAAACTTCTTACTAGGAAACTTTTGCAATAAAGTTTATTTTTTTCTTAGAATATTTGACTGAAATCTATGTTATCGAACTTGTAACAGTTCTTTAAACTGTGCTGAATTTTTTTTATTTATAATATAATAATAATGTATTGCAAAGTAAAATTAATTTCGGTTATTGTTTGCAGGCTGATGACGCTGCACACAACACAACATACGGTCAAAGTGGCCCTTTTAATACAACAATCATTTTAGTACCTGTAGCTCCATGTCCTTGGATCTGCGAACTTACAAACGATGCTGGCTATGTTGTTTATAGGTACGTGTAAAAATTTTTAGGCAATTTTTTCAATAAGTTGTTTTTGTAATTTTTATTTTTGTATGGAAATAAATAAATTGAAATTCTGTATAGATTATTATACTTAAAATCAAAGAAAATGTGTGAAAAGTGTCAAATAAAGTGTACATATTTTGCTGACAAATCCCTTTGAATTTAAATTGGTTTTATTAAAGTGGCGTTGATATAAAGGTAAAATTTTCATATTTTTTTTTTCTATTGGTTAATTCTACAAATTGTACAGTGTAATCTTAGCATCGAAATAAACCTTCATTCAAAATTTTAGCGAAAAATATAACGACGTTTTCTGAGTGTAACATTTTTTAGAAATTATTTGTTAATTAAATCCATATGTGTATCAATAATAGTTTAGTTCGTTCATTTTTTCTTAATATTTAAAGAAAAACGAACGAATCTGCTTGTAAATGGAATTTCTTTTATGATTAATTCATAGTGAGATTAATAATTGTATTTCAATGAATTTATAAAAAAGATTATTGTTTTTTATTTTGTATACTATCGGATAAAGAATCTGAAAAAAATCACAGAATATGCTATCGTATAATACTGCAACATGAAAGATATTTTGGAAGCACTCGAATTTTTGAGTGTATCGAAGTTACATAGAATTCCTCTTATACAAAAAAATGTTTAATTTAAAAATATATCCTTTTTCAAATTATAAAATACATAACCTATTTGCGAAAAGAAATAATTATTTCACTTAAAAAATGTTTTTTTTTAAATTAACCATGGCTGCTTTAAGTATTTGAAGAATAAATAACTAATTGTTGCTGTTCTAAAAGAACCGAGAAGTGCACTTTAAAACAGGAATCGTTACTGTTTTATGATACGCGACACTGAGAGTAGCAGTGATTACTAGTTGGACAATAAGTGCATGGCCTTTTAAGACTGCTTGAAATTTGAGAAAAGTAAATTCGAGTCTGAAACAAATAAATAATTTAATTTAAAAATTGTATGTACAATTTTTGTGAAAAAAAAGTGTAACAGATCAAAAAATAAAAGCTTTTTCAAATAATACAAGTAATTCAAATCTTTTGTGAAAGTTGAATTTCGCATGTTCCACTGTCATAAGCCCAGAAGTGAATAAAATTGAAGTTTATTGTAGTGCTCATAATTACACTCTATTGAACGAAACTTGTACCATTTAAAACCACAGATATTAAATGTCAAAAATTTCTTATCGATTCTTGAGATGTATTAAAAAACTCAACTATTGAGTGAACATTTTTAATAAGTTTGAAAATAAAATATTTAAAATCGATTAAAAAGAAAATTTCCATCCATATCTTGTTTGAACATCTACATTTCATGTAAAACGAAACTGAATGGTAAATTTGTAAAAATATTGTGACTTTTTCGATGTTATAAATATTTTATTATATGGACCTTTTTAAATATTGCAACTGCATTGCAAAAATCAATTACAATGTACGTGTAAAGTGTTTGCAGTATAGACATAAAATCTCCGATGAATAAAGAAGTAAAACATCTGTATGAGATACAGAACATTTGTATGTTATTATTTTGATAAATATTTTTTCAATATAAATATAATAACGATAATTTTGTAATTTAATAAATAACGATACATGTTTGAATAACATTGTTAAATGCTTAATTGAGTTTAAAATTTAAAAAAAAAAATATCGTATCTTTGGTAAAATCTTTCAGCGAGCTTAAAATATACAGTTGTATTACGAATTGTATTATTTATTTAATACAATTGTTATTTATGACATTTATATATCTTTAGGACGATTCACAGTGAACAAACATGAATGGTTAAAAATCATTCTTTGAAACGTGAAAGTTGATAACTTTGCAGTATTTCAAAAATATGACAAAATACAATTAAAAATAGGAATTATAACATTATACAAAAGTAAACATTGTTATAACAATAAATCATAATTCAGTATAAAAGAAATTCCATAATATTATTCAGATAATAATATGTTTGTATAAAAACAGTTCACAGATATGTGAATACATTTTACATGATATATGATTGCATTTATAGAATTATTACACTCGAACGTAGATAGTGAATATCTTTTGTCACTCAAGTAGTTTAAATGAAAAAAGTATTACTTTTCGTCGAGACTTTGTTATAGCTCCTGTTTTAAACTGATTTTATCAGGTGTGTCAGGAAAACAGTTCATTATTTCCCGAGGGAAAGAATTTCATTACTGCTTTATGTCTGTAAAAGTTTGTAATTTCCAACTTTTCACAAAAATTATTATTTTTTCTTAAAATAAAGATTTATCAAAGATAATATTTGTGTGAATCTTAATTTTATAAATAACAAGTGATTATTATTTGTATTCATCTTGTCTGGTAAACGTTCTATATGAATAAACATTGAGCATGGCTAGAGTTCCGAAACAATTCAGTCTTTCGAACGAATATGGTATAGAGTATTGAATAAGAGGAATTCCGAATGTTGTTGGTAATGCCAACTGATTTCAACCATACATGATATTTAATTTGTTCAAGTTCGTTCGATCTGAATTCCGAACTGCCTTAATCAATACCACGTTCTATTTCATGTTGATATTGAACCCAAATTTATAATTATTATTTTATTTGAATTTTTTATTCAGCAAATTTATTTTTGCTTCATAATCTGCTTTAATTATCTACATAGAATTCTGCAGAAATTTCGTTTCGTTAAAAATAAATAATACTACAACTTTAACTTAACTTACAACAGAATCTGTGATACTTTTTTCAAAATATGTTGTAAAAGTGTTCATTAAAAAATATAATAAGTAAATGACTATAATAGAGAAGGATGGATTCAGTGGATGTTTACCGAAGCACGAACGTCGCAGAAAAAGCTTTGTTACATTTTATCGAAAAATTTCATTTTCATTATTGCAGTGCACTCGGTTCGTTCTATATACCCATGCTGGTGATGTTGTTTTTTTATTGGCGGATTTATAACGCTGCAGTATCCACAACCAAAGCAATCAATCAAGGCTTCCGTACTACGAAAGGCTCCAAAATGCTTGGATCCAGGTAGGAATGTTATCAACTAATTACTATAACTAGTTATACTCATTTGATTCTTTAAATGCTCGTAAATACGTGTATCTCAGATTAAAAGGAACGACGATTAATTTTGTCAGACGAAAATGCTTAATTAAACAGTCTTACGCAATTATATCACACACTGAATCTGTAGCATTTTCACACTAAAATTCATCTTGTTATTTATTATTATAAATGTAGATTAACAATTTAATTTAAGGTAGCCAATTATTTATTGTAATTAATAGAGTTAACTTATTTACTTGTATTATCTTAAGTTTTATTTTTCAAAATAATTATGTTTAAATAAATTTATTCGTGTAAATACTACACAAACTAAGTAATACGGAACTTCATTATCAATGAAAGACTGTTGTGTAAAGACTAATTGAATGTCGTGCGTTATTATATTAAATATCTATCAATAAGTCTGTCAGTGCAAAGTCAATAATTGCTTTGAATTTACTGACAACAACATTAAGTGAAAATTAATCATTACACATAATTATGTCTCATCAGTTACGATTGAATACATTTAATTATTTCTCTTGCAAAGCGAAAAATATATTTGCCATATGTTGAATATATATTTTCAACAATTTTGTTTAATAAAAAGATATAAAAAATGTATAATGCAGAAATATATATCTTCTGACTTAACACTAGAACTACCAAAGAGACAAATTTGTCCCCTCAATTTTTCTATTTTTTCTAAACAACGCTGATATTTTGAGACTTTCTAAAAGTAAATATCTGTTCCACATTTTGCCTATTATTTCATTTTTTACCTCTTTTTTTCTTGCTCTTTTTTACAATAAATTAATAGAAGATTTCAAGTCCTATTGATTTTATTAGTCCTAAAAAATATACTAGTCGAAGACAAAAATTAATTAGCCATTTATTGTTTATAAAAAAAAACCCTGTCGGGGATAAATTTGTCCCCTTGATAGTTCTAGTGTTAAATTATTGTTAAAACTAGCATTTTAACAAATGTGAAAATAAATTCTATCAAACTTAATTATACTGAAATTTATTAATGCATGTATATAATATTTTACATTTCAATATTGAATGCCAAATTTCACCAACATCAGAAATAAATGTCATATATTATGTTGTATATTTAATTTAGTAATATAGTAACTTAATTTTGAAAACATACTAATAAACCACTAAAGACAGCAATTTTAACCTGCAAGTTTTTCCCTTATTATTTTTTCTGTGCTACACTCAGAGAACTGTCTTACATTTAAAGCGTGAGACTTGTCACTGTTTTTTAGTAAGCTCGTTTTTTTTACTTTAATAGCTTGAATTCACACATTCAAAGCATGAAATGTATTTATGCTGAAAAAGCATGAAAATCACGCTATCATAGGTTAAATTTCATTCTTTAATGGTTATGCCAGTAAACTCTAAATACGTGGCGACTGTCACTCCATATTTGCAAGAAACTCCATACTTACGCAAAAATTGCGTGGAACTTATGCAACTGAAATGATTTGTCTTTAAATCTACTTTATCTGCACGTTACAAACTTGTATAATTTGTGAACTGTCACATGCGTATATTAATAAGTTAGGGCGGTCCGCGCTTGTTTTAGCATGTTTTCGTTTTGCAGTGAATCTCACGCAATTTTTACGTGGGCGCTCTAGCAATTATCGCGTGGTCACGTGTTATACAAAAGGTGCGTGGTATAACTGCTTTTAAAGCATTAAATTCAAACTGCATTAGTAGCTAGATGATTTGTACCTTAAAACAACTCGCGAAAAGTTGCCACTAAAAAAGTATAAGCTTACTTGAAATTTGTGATACTGTGCGATTTATTCACTATGTTCTTACAATTTTAAAAACATTATTTTAATTGCAATATTAATGCAATATGTCTTTTTATTTATTTTCTTTGTTCTTATGCTTATAGATAAGAACATTTATTTTTGAAGTTGCTATTTCATAACATATTTTTTTTTATTATCAAACTTTTAAATATTAGTCATTATTTAAGTTTGGATTTCATTAATATTAATTGCACACTGTGTCCAGACTTTTTGATTGATATGGATTGAGTATAGATTAAGAATTTATCCAGACCATTTTCTACACTAAATCCATATTGCGTCCAGACGTTTTTGATAATACGACTTAAGTATGGATGAAGTCTGGCGAATTATATATATCCAGATTGTTTTATATACCGATTTCATACTATATCTAGATTCATAATTTTTTGAGAAAACCTAAAAATTAGCAGTTTTTTAATTTTGTTCAAAACAATATAATTCAACTAAAAATTAATAAACATTTAATTGCAATTAAAGAGTTTGAAAGCTTATTGTTTTAGCTTTCCAAAGCTCTATTTAGAAGTATTTTTCTATTGATTATTCAAGAAATTATATCACTTTGAAAAATGAGTGCTTTTCGAAGGTATGTTCACGAACTTTTAGCGGGCAGTGTAAGTAACAATTTATTCGCAATGTTTTTAGAACAAATTGTGTTTAAAAGTTTCATTAATAATGAACTTAATTATTTTTCATTTATATTTTTTAATTTAACTAATGCGCATCTTTAATAGGTGTTAAGAAACTTCTTATTACGTGAATTTAATGCTTTTTTTTAAATGGTTTTTAGGTTTGAAGCTGTCGATCACGATCTTCATCCTCCGCCAGGTGTTGCAAATACGATTCCTCCACAGCCATTACGACCTGCTCCACGTCCTCGACCGTCGCCCTTACTTCCAAGTAGCATTGATTACATGAGAATTCGAGATAGTATACCAGGACCATTAACCCCTCCGCCTTTTCGATCAAATTTATCAGCTCAGCGCATGGATCAAGCATTTACAGCTAAGACTAGTTACAATCCTGTTAAAACCCCACAACAACAAAATATATCCAGATTTGAAAATTACACTATAAAAAATGTTCCTGAAAATATACAGATGACATCATATGCATTATATAAACAAGGATCAAACGTCTTCGAATTTGATCCAAGGTAAATATAAATATATTTATTCCATTTCACTGTTTAAACAATTTTCAAATAGCGATAAGTTTGATATAAATTCTCATATTTATTGATTAATGTTATAAACGTTGAGTAACATTTCATTGAATTATAGTAATATTTAAAAAAGTTAATACATTATCTTTGTGGAAGCCCGGAGTAGTTATAAGTAGTAATAACAAAATCGTGTTTTATTTATTTTTTCATGCCTGTTACCTTTTTATTTGTTTTTTTTTAAATTTTAAAAATTGCTAAAAAGTGAAAACTAACTTGAAAATACCCATAACTCCTGATTTTATCATAAATGAATCTCGTATTTAAATCTATAAACAATAAATATATTTAAAATAAAACATACCTTACTCATAATTATCTTATCATAAATCTCGAAAAAAAACATCATTAACTCTACAAATAGTCTTCTGTAATCCTCTTACTCCTTTTATATGAGATAGTTTTCGATCTAATTTTGATTTTGATGATAATTTGACCAAATAAATCTCACTTTTTGTAAAACTCGAGAGTACATTTCAATCGAAATTTGATACAAAAATGATCAAATTTGATATAATTCTGATTGAATCAAATATTTAATTCTTGATCAAAAGATTATCATGATTTTGATTAATTATTTATTATAATCAAATCGTGATAATCTTTTGATCAAGAATCAAAAATTCAATTCAAGCAAAAGTATATCAAATGTTATCATTTTTGTATCTAATTTTGATCGAAATCTACTCTCAATTTTTAAGAAAATAAGATTTATTATGATCAAATTATCATCAAATTTTGATCGAAAAATCGTTAAAATTTAAATTCCTTGTCTTTGAAAACTAATATACAAGTTTTCTTCGCAAATAAACACGATTTGTTTACAGAGGCAAAAAAAACTTTTGCATTGTAAAGAAAATAAATTTTTTTCTCAAGAATTTCTACGAAATTGTCTTACTCAAAAATTCAAATTCAAATTATATCCATTCCCATAAAATGTTAATGAATTTTTTATTCCAAAAACAATTTTTTGGATTCGATAACAATTTGATCGAAAACTCTCTCATATCAAATTTTGATGAAATTTTTTTCGTTCGGGTAGAAGGCTAATAAATATTATTCTTACATAAAACTGATTTCAAACTTAACATAGAATTTAATAAAATGTTTTTTGTTAATAGCAAAATTTTAATGGACCACAGTATCTTAATTAATAACAATAATAATAACGCTACCGTGCACTCACCATTCGATTCTGAAGAACAAGATGATAGAAGAGAATATTTAAGTAAACGAAATGATTTTTTGCGACCATATGAGCATAATGACGAGTACATGAAGATTCGTTATAACGTTCAAGGGGCCCCTTTATTGGAGCATGAATTAAATATAGAGCAAGAAGGTCTGCAATCGTCAACACCGCCGTATGGAAGTTACGATATTGTACAAAGACGTGCTGGTCATAATGAAATGTCCTCCGCAAGCAATGGAATCATGACAAATATTATGGAGTCTATTTATGGACAAGAAGTGATAGCCAGACAAGGACTTTTGCCTGGTAATGATAATTTATCTGGCAGTGATAGTGAGCAAAACACCAGTATTGATCAGAGTGTTGACCTTATACATTTACAAAATACTGGCACTGAAGACATTGATGACTCTGAGAATAGGCTTATATCTTGTTATAATAGTCAACGTGCCTCTAGCAATAATAAGTTGCAAAGAGTATCGCAGTATATTCAAAGTCTTCCTGACAGACCAATGATGGAAACGGTTAATGATAGAATGTTACCTTGTTTGGAAGAGCAAGCAGTATCTACTCCGGATTCTGTTTCCACGCCTACAATTATGTCTGAAGCTGCTTCCAGTCCAGTACCACCTCCTCCACCAGCACCTCCTGATCCGTCAAATCTTACGGATGCTTTGTTAAGAAAGAATGGGCAGACTACTGGAGAAAGGATTTTCAGTGTCTTAAGATCATTCACGTCTCAAAGTTATATTGATACTACTGAATTTTGCAAGTGAGTTGATAACTGATTATCACCTACAATTAGGCGTACCAATTTGAGAATAATGAATACTTCGAATAGATTTTAATTTTTGAATAAATTTGAATACTTCAAAAGGCTTCAAACCGTTTGAATATTCAAAAATCCAAAATTGATTAAACTCAATTCCACAGCTTCAATTTTTACATACATTTTATTGAAACGTCTTGTTAAAATGTATTACCCTGCACAATTTCGTCCAGAAGTGAGTATTCCTTCTGGTATTTGATTTTAAAAGTAGATCCCCACTCAAAATGATTAAAATAGTTAAAAACGTTTTAGAATTCAGGAAATGATGAATACAAAAATCAATAATTGAAATTTCCATGCAAAACGAATGCGATCCTTTTATTTTGAAGTTTGAATATATCTGAATATATTCGAATAGTTGGCAAGGCTATCTACAGTTATTACCCCTGTTGAGATTTCATTAATTCTCAAATGATTATGTTAAATAGTTTAAAATCTAAATTGTATCACAAGTATAGTACATTTTAAAATTTTAGAAATGTGATACTAAAGTTGAAATTGTTATAAAAATATTAAAAAAAAAAATCAATTTTGATTCAAATATTCTTTTTTTAATTAGATTCACCATTCATTATATTTCAATTGACATGTAAATTAACTATTAAATGTATAGTTTATTTTTTATATATAAAATGTATAAACATATAAAAATTTTATTACAAAAACTTTTACAAGTTTTTGAATAATTTCTTAATGTAATTTTCATCAGAAAATATTTCAACAAGAAAGCCTATAACTGATTATAAATGTGCATGTTCAATAATAATCCATTCTTAGTTCTGACATATGAATTGCTCAATATTTTTTTCTCAAAATATTGCTATTTTAATAATATTGTTAACAATATATTTTATACATCATATCCTAGTGAATTTTGGAAATAATTTACTTTGAAGTGCCGTATTATAAAAAAAACATACCATACATTCTTGGTCAGCTTTTATTTATATCTCAATATTACTCAAGGTGAGCACACTCCATTAATAGTTATATATAATTATTCTTGCAATAAGTGCAAGAAAGATAAAGATATTGGAGTTTTCATAAGAGTGAGAAAGATAACATGAAACGGTTGATGTATCACCTTAATAAACGTATGGTATCTAGATGACACTAGTATGACTGTTTCGATGAAAAGCAAATGAGACAAGGTTAACTGTCTAACAATTTTGATACGGTCAAACTAGTGCCATCTAGATACCATACGTTTACTAAATTTGCGTCGAACAACTTTCAACAATGTATTGTGCTCATTCTGTGTTACTCTAACTTATGTTTCAAAATAGGAAAATGTCAATTAACAAAAATAATTATTTCAAAAATTCGCCGGAAAACAAGGTAAAAAAAATATTGTTAGTAATAATATTAAAATAGCAATATTTTAACTAAATATTGAGCAATTCATAGGTTACAGCTGAAATGGATTTTCCATCTTAAAAGATTCAATAAATACATTGTGCTTATAAAATTGAATGTTATGTAAATCATAAGAATTTAGAAAATATTTGTTTTTTTCAGTTCCTTTTGGAGTTCAGCGTCAAATTCTAATTTAAATACTAATTCAGAAGATGCCTACTTCGAAAAAGATAGTTTAGAAACTGATATTTCGAGGAGAGGCTCAGATTTATATAGTCCTGAATTAAATTTAGAAGCTCATAGAACTGCACAAGAGGTATAATCCAAAACTTTTTCAATTATATTATGGCATGTGACATATCGGGCAAGAGATAATTGTGACATATTAAGAATAATTGTACTAAAAGTTTTTGTATTTTAGCTGATAAAACTGTTTGAATATATTATTACAGGTTGTAAGAAATAACTTAAAAATTCAAAAATTTCCAAAATATAAATTATATTAAAATAAATTAATAATTCATAACTACCTTGGTTGATTCTACTATGTAACTATAAAACCTGAATTTTCATTTAACGTAACCAGAAAATAAGTACATTGCACTACTTCAGAATTAACATTGATTTACAAAATACGATAAATTGATAGTTTTACATGTGTTAATTAAATTTTTCTTAAGTTTTTGATATAAATAATAAATAATTTAAAAACTCCAGCTATCAAGCTTAATATTGAAAACATTTCGAAAAAATTATAATTTTAAATCACTAAAATGTGAAAATCTTAATTCTATTTGTTCAAATTTCGATATCTCTTCATTTAATAATGATATAATTCTTGCATCTTTGTTCTCCACAGTAATAATAAGAATACACTTTTCAGGTTTACAACAGTCTTCAAGATCCTCCAGCATCTCCACTACGACTCAAAGATCTTAATCAAGAATCTTATAGTTATGATCCTAGTTTAACAAGAACATCTGAGGTATGTAATAACTCATATTTAACTTGTTCAGTGATTATAACAAGATATCTCAGTCTTCCAAAGATACAGACGTGATATCTTATCAAATGCACTGATTACTAATTTAGAAACATTTAGTTTTAAGAAGTTTGTTATAATGCAGCATTTATAATTGTCATATTTTTAAAATATTTTGAGAATATTCAATAATTTTAAAATTAAGATGATATATGACTCGGATTGTCTGTCTCTCTCAGACAAAAATAGTTTTTATGTAATATTTTTGTTAATTTGAAAAATGTTTGTAAAAACGCACGATTGTTTACTAAAAAAACATGTTTCGAAAATTTTTCGAGAAGGAATTCTTTATAGGTTATGTGAACAAGTATAATTTTTGGAAACTGCAATCAATTTACCGACATTTACAGTTTCCAAAAGTTACGCTAGTTCACATAACCTACAAAGAATTCCTTCTTGCCAAATCCTCGAAACATGTTTTTTTTGGTAAACAATCGTGCGTTTTTACAAAAATTTTTCAAATTAACAAAAATATTACTTACAAACTATTTTTGTGTGAAAGAGACAGACAATCCGAGTCATATATCGTCTTAATATAATATTCTAATATCAAGTACATCTTATTTTAAAATAATTATTTTAGATTTGATATTTTATTAGTTTAAATATAAGTTTACGTTATATTTTATTGTTAATATGAGTGTAAAATGTGATTTTATATCAAAATACTATTCTTTGCCGTTTATTAATTTGCTTGAATTTAATATTTTTGGAAATGTATTAATCTTTCAATACCGAATTATTTTCTAGGTTGAAATTTTTATTTTTGTACATAAATTAGGAAATTTCTTTGTATTAATAACAAATAAATGACAAAAAATGATTTTTCACCTAAGCAGCAAAAATTAAAGCAATTATTATTTCTTTAATTTAAGGTGATATATCAGTCGATTTGAATCCAATAAGTGCGAGAGAGACAGAGCTATTGGAGTTTTTATAAGAGTGAGAAAGATAGCATGAAACGATTGACATACCACCTTAATAAAGTTTCTTATGAATACTAGTTAATATTTTTTTTTTCATATAAAGCACATTTATTTATACAAAACTCATATAGGTTTATTAATATTTGCATAACTCAAATTAATTATTTTTTATTATAAAACATGTCAATATTTTACAAATTATTAATTATACAAATAATAAACTTTTATTTTGTTCAAAATATACACTAAAAACCGAGTATAATCCCCCATGAATCCTTACGTAATTAATAGACAGTCCTTCATTTGTTATGAATAGCTGAAACAAATAAAAAACAAGCTGCATCAATAAGCGTGGCATTATTCAGGGATATTTTTATAGTCAGTTCGGTATTTATTAATCCTTTGTTAGTTGATATTTTTTTCATTTCTACAAATGAATATTGTTGAACTGTTAATCAGCTTGAATAACAGCGATTTTAAAACTGTGTTCGATTTATTTTTTAAACTATATATGTATTTAATTTTGTGTTGCGATATTAAATAAATTCAAAAATGTGACTTAAAATAAAAGAAAAAAGGAAGCACATGTGTAAGATATCATTTTTCGGGTGTACCCTTAAGTTCAAGATCATGAAAATATAAACCCTGCCTTTGTAGTAGAAACAAATTTGCTTTCTTTAAGATTATTTTAATAAAAAAAAAGAACTTCAGGGTATTATTCGTTTTTTTACTTGGTATCCAAGGCAGCATTGTAAAAAGAAAGAAAAAGTGAGAGAATAAGCGAAAAGTACATAACCCACGTATGTACAAAAGTCGTGCAAAATGGTATGACACAGAATGGGGAAAAAAGCATTGAAAATTAAACGACAGACTTTCTAAATTTTTCCCCCAAAAGTGTCATTTCAAGCGAGTAAAATTAAGCTTATAGTAAACATTAATTGTGTATTAATAATGTTAATCAATTATTGTTCTAGCATCGTTGCAAAATATAGCAAAAATGCAAAGTAAAATTTACCATTATATCACTTTTAAATTGTTATAAAAATATATGTATATATAGTACGTATATACATATATGTGAATGTTGTATGGTGTTTATAAACATTTTGCACGGCCAAAAGCTGTAAAATATTTTGACTAGTCAGGTCAAATAAATACTGGGAGATAGAAAACGACAATTGTGTTTCAGAAATCATGTTTATTTTAGATGTAAACTGAGTTTAGTAATATTTTTGTTCGAAATTCTCTTTTTCTGTTAATCGTTAAGACTTTTAGATAGGATAATTTTGCTTTTAATTTGACAATGTAAAAATGTATAAAATTAATGGTTTTTAAATACACACTGCCATCAAAATTATAATTGTTATTTAATTTCGTTAAACTTAAAACTTTTTTCCAACAAAAACAAATTAATAGAGGTATTTGATCGTGATTTTTAAATGTAAATGTGTATCATGTTTTCTTTTAAATGTTTTACTATAAACGAATATATGACCCATATATAGGTGATAATTTTTGTGCATAACGTTTCAATGTTGCTGTATTTATATATAAAACAAAAAATAAAAAAAAATGAACAAAAAGTAGCTTTTTTAGAATAACATATCGGTAGCGTAGTTTTTAAGTGCGAATCTGCTATAAAACCGTTCGTTATTGCGATCAACTAATGTTTTGTAATATCCTGCCACGTTTTCAACAAAAAACACCTTTTTCGATAAAAAAAACATTTTTGACGAAATTGTATTTTTTTATAATTTTTACATACGGTTATCGAATAAACCTTTTCAACAAAGCAAATTATATTTTTGTTGGCATAATTTTTAACCTGCAAAATTTATCAATTTACTTCTAAAATTATTTAATTTACATTTGGCATATACAAATTTAGCTTAAAATGAGGTGGATTTTAGCTTTTGTAATGTATTTTCTTCTAAAAAAGCATTGAATTTTAGTTAAAAAATATTGATATTTTCAATTATTTAAATTTAGACTCCTAAAATATTTTTTAAACTACTGTTTTTTTATATATTTAATATTATCTTTTGCGTAAAACGTATTAATTTTGGAAATATGTATTTTTAATATATCGGCTTAAAATATTGATAGTTATGATTGTTTAAATTTTGACCTCTAAAATACTTTGTCTAAAATCTATAATTTTGTTCCTATATTTAAGGTTATTTTGTACGTAAAAGTATTAGTTTGTGCTAGATGTGTTTGTAGTACAGCTATATTTGCAAAAAGGCAAAATATAATCACTTTTGATTAAATGCAAAGCCCATTTTAAAACTTCAACAAAAAATTTTGAACTGGAACCGGATGACATCCATAAGTCAGTACTCAATTCTCAGGAAATCTTGATAGGCAGAGTCCTTCACCTTTCGCCAATTTTACCTTCTTATCCCTTGCATCAATAAATCTGCGAAGAAAACATCAATTATAGTTTGAATACAAAACAATGCTTACAAAATTACAAAACAAAATGAAGTAAAACTTTTTTCGTCTATTTCCCGCGCAAGTGCAGCTTTCACCCTTGAACTGATGCGTGTAGGTTCTCGCGTGCGCGAAAATCGAGCTTCCGGTGATTCGTTCGAAACGGATGCGCGCGCATAAAAAAAAGCGCCTTGATCTACAGCCGTCGAGGCAAATATTTGTCCGATGCAGTGCGTTCGCAAAGGATGCAAGTACCGGCGTACTTTGTCCTTGAGCTTTGTTGTCCCGAGGCAGTGGCAAAAGTGTTTCACAGAATTTTCTCATAACGGTTAGAACAATTCTCCAACCAAAACGTCAGGGACATCTAATCGCTAGGATGGAACTGTTTTGCACTGCGTTCAAGTAAGTCCTGGCTGAAAACGCTGTCGCTCACGATCGATCAGCCCGGCTGCATGGGAGAGGCCGGTGTCACACGGTGTTCCTGATCTTAAAACAAAAATATTAACATTTTATTAAAAGCTGCCATTTTACAAACTCAAAACGTAAACACAAATGGTTTATTTACCTTGTTTGACCTTTGTATGTTTATGTTTTTAGCAGAAAAATTGTAGTGAATCTTTTGGATTTTAATAATTGTTGAAATAAAATATTTTGATAAAAATATAAAAGTAAAACTTTAGTCGTTATTATATATTTTAATTTTTTTCTTGGTGTAAATAAAATAAAATAAAAACAAATTGTGTTTGACCTTTGTTTGTTTATATCTTGAATTGATTTTACCTTTCTTTTCAGTAAATTGATTTTAATCTGATATATTTAAATAAAATAATATTTTGTATCAAAAGTAAAATAAAGTATTTGAAATAACATCAAAACAAAAATCGGGAATTTATTTTATTTGACCTTTGTTTTATTTAATGTTTTTTTATGCTGTATGCAGAATACTTTTTAAATATTTACAGATATTGAACTAATATTCACAAAGATAGAGTTGATTTTTTTGTAGAATCCACTTTGTTAAATAGATCAGAAATGTATTTTCTGGATCGTGATTTATAATTAATATGACTGTGAAAAATAATTTTCTTTTTCATTTAATTTTTTTCTTTTGTACTGAAATTAATATATCTTATTAGCCACTTATTCAATGCAGTAAAAAAAAGGCTTACTCCATTGATGATGAATAAAAAAAAATAATATTAATAAAATTATTAGGATTTCAAAGATGAAAAAACAAATATTCTATACTTTTGTTAACAAATAAATCGGAAAAATAAACAATAAACCAAAAAATATTTAACTTTGTTTGTTTGCCTTGTAAACCTAGTAAATAAGCAAAAGTTGTTTTGTTTTACATACAAACTGTATAATTTAAGATTACGCAGATAATAAACTTAATCAATTATGTAAAAAAGATTATTAAATGTGATTGAAAAGAAATTATCAAAAAATGAAGGTGTGACCGCATTGAGTACTGTTCATTTATACATTGTGTGGACTACATGCGAATTATATAAGATGAACCAATAATCAAATAAACTGAATGATGTGAAACACTTTGAGATTTTAATGAATAATTTATCAGTATTTGATTAATTTAATTGACAACGAACAATTTATAATTTATATAGTTAAATTTTATTTATTTAAAAATAACATTTAATTGACATTATTTATTAAATAAAAATTATACACATAATTAATGTATCTACAAAGACATCAAAGTTTTTGAATTGATAACAAACAAATTCTTTAAGAATTAAAAAACAATGGTTGCTTAATAAATTTATTTGACATATAAATTACATGTTAAAATTGCAGTTTTTCAATATTTTTCATCTTTCAACTTATGCAGCATAACCTACACTGATTATAAACAATTTACAATTTTACACTTTTGTGTGACAAAATTGACCGAATATTTTTAAAATCAGTTTCTACATACTGTGGTTACCGTATATACACTTGAAACGATTTTTTAAATGAATTTGACGTATTTTTAACTTGCAATATTAAAACATGTATGACGCTGAAGAACATCGTAGTCGCATGTATGAACAGAACTAATCATGTCCATGTTTTGTAAATCATAAGTAAATCATGTACTATATCATAATTATAAATTATTGACCTAAGATGTGTCCGCTTAACGTATCAATTAAATACATGTTTAGAATCTTTCATTGTAGAACAATGTTTGATAATTTGTGAACATATTAAAAGTACTTTTAAATCAGAATAAGCCTTCAAATGTCAAACATAACAAATTCATATTTTAAAACATCAGATTTGGAGTTAAAGTTGACTTCATGTTTTGCTATCTGGGTACAATCACAATATTCAAAATATATATTTCTTTCAAAATAGAAACTTGAAAAAAAGATTAAATTGTTTTCCGGATAATTATATATGTAATATCTTAAAAGTTTGGACATAAATATTTGATACTTTTTTTCATTTTTACTGTAATAAAATGTTCCCTTTTGATCTTTATAAAGAATACACTTTTCGTTTATTTATAATAATGTTATTTTATATATATATTTATTTTATTACCCTTCTTTTTTTAAATCACAGCTAAATAAAGATTTATATCAACAAAACGAAATCATACACTTTATTATGTGAATTATTGTAAAATGTATGAATTGATATTCTTAGCATATTGTTAGAATTTATAGCCTTTATAAAGTTAAAAGGGTGCATGGATTTCCTTGCATTTCATGCTTTGTAAATTTCTTTTGCGAATATATTATCCGTATTTTAAATCTGAAGAAACATTTTAATCTTGAAATAAAAATTGCTTTTCCAAGAACTTATGTGAACCAAACAAATTTGTTCCTTAAATTTGACCGCAAGTTCAAAGTCAAGGTCACTCTAAGATTATTGTATTTCAAAAAAAAGTAAATACGTAATATTTACTTTTTTCTTTTGTATTTTTTTCTGTTTTCCAAGTACTTGTTATATTAATGTATAAATAAATTTGTACGTAATTTATGATCGATTTTTTTCTTGCTATTTCTTACACTGAATGAGGTCGCTCTGAATGAAACCAAAATTGATTTTACGTTCATTAAATGTGAGTAGAATGACAATTAGTTGAATTTGTTACTGAATTATAATTGAAATGGAATAAATTTTGCTTTTTGAATTCGGACCTTTTAAAATAGCCGTACAGTCAGTGAAATGAAACTGAGAAAATGGACCGAGAAGCCGAGAAAACTGAGGGGTGGAAAGATTGAAACACCCCTCCTGACCTACATGCTACGACACTTTGCCAAATGAGACTGGCACATACAGATATATATGCTCTTTCAGTAACTTTTGAATTTCTGTAAAGTGCGAGGAAAATTGATGATGTCGGTGTGAAAGTCGATGAATTATGAACTGTCTGTTTAGAATTACCTAATCAACTTAGGAGTAATTAGAAAAGTTGAGTCATTTTCCAAAACTGTACAGTATATTATTGAAATCTTACGTCATCGATTAACTGGAATTGAATTTTTGCACAAAATGTTTTCAAGAGTACTACTTTATTTTATTATTAAAATGTAATTTTGAAATATTTTTCAAATTTTGTTAATTTTATTGCACGTTTTTGCATACTTATTCTACAATAATTATAGAACTACATTTTTAAGAAATTTTTCGAATTTTTTGATTGCAAAGGGATTTCGATTTTTGTTTGTATCTGTAAAGATTTTGTTTTTTTAACTTTTGTAGCACGTCTTATTGTACACAATTTGTAATTAAATTTTTCTGCACTATTTTATTTTATACATATTCACATTATTATTATTATTAAACAACTGTATTAACTAATTATTAAACTTTTGTTTATAAAAATTTATTATTGCAAGTGTATATTGTTTTTCACTTTAACTACCCTTCTAAAGTTTGTCAATGTTTAATTATTGATTTTAATTATCATTTCATTTAATGATTAATGTCAATGGCGTTTTCTTAATTAAAATCCAAATATTAATCACTTAATCTCAAACAAATATTCGCAAGAGCATAAAATTTCAATTATCTTTGAATAATACAGTCTGATACAATCAATTTAATCAATTATTTAATATTTTTTTCATCTTAAATATACCAATTAAAAGTTCATAAAAATTGTTAAAAAATTAACAAATTGCTTTTATAATCAAATTATTTCCTTTTTTTACAAGTTCATTATTTTTCTAATTCCTTTTATTTTATTACTTTTGTTTTCCTATTCAGTTTCTTTTATACAATGGAGTTAAATTTATTCAGAGTTAAAATTTTATTAACTCTAATTGCTAAATTAACTCTAATTATAAAAATCACTTTAATTCGTAAACAAATTGTGTTTGTAAAATTAAATTTTCTCGTTTTAGAATAAACATACATTTTTTCGACGCAATCCAATTATTCAATAAAAAAAGTTTAACCGAATTATTTAGAAAGTGAGAAAACAAACAAACAAACAAAGCAATCATTTGAGCCCACAATATAGAGCAAAGGAGCATATACTGAAAAATTGATTCAAATCTGCTGCCTGGGACCTTTCTTTATTATTCGCGTTTAAGTTCGATCCTTGCAACTGCGCAAAGGTCCTGATGAGAGAAAAGGTGCGTCGGAGCAGTTTCTCCTGTCGTCATATGCAGTGGTAATCCGGACGCCGGCCGATCCGAACGTCTTTTGTAAAAACAATACAATCATGCTCACAATTTTTCTGACAACTTGTGTCATTTAAAATTTAAAATATAAGTTAACAAATTAAATTTTAAACGACTTTTTACTTTTAAAAATAAACAAACTTTTACTTGGGGTAATTTTGTAAAAAATAAATGTGAGAAATGTTGTTTTCGAAATTTAAATGTTTTTTGTTTTTTTTTCAGATAATTAATTATGATCCACGTGTCGTCTGCAAACTGTCGAAAATATGACCGTTTGAAGCGCAAGGGTGCGGCATTTTTTTCGAATTTATTCAAAACGAAGAAATTAGCTTTAGGGATGAAGATCAACGAGGACGAAGGTATGGAACGAACGCCGAAAATAGAAACGCCAGGTCAGACAAAAATGTTTTCTTTTCAATATTAAAATAATATTTAAACAAATTTATTTGCATATTTCCCATTCAAAAGTTGTTCAAAATCACGATATTTTTTAATAAATAAAATGCTTTGATGTATGTAAAGTGAATTTTTATGTTGCTTGTTTTTCTACAACATCGCATTTTATCCTAACAATTTTTTTTTCTTGCATAAAGTGTAACGCTGGGAATATAATTCTGATCCATTTTTCTCTGTATTTTATGGGAAAAATGCTTATATAATAAAGATGATCCAGAATATTGGAAAAGTATAATGTTTCGTGATTTTATTTACATCGTGTAGAAAATTTATATAACACGATGGGATAAGAAAATAAACCCAACACAGTTTTGGTATATGAAGCACGGTATTATCAGAGAGTTTTGCACGTGACTGGTATGATTCTTTGCAGAATTTAATAATTTATTTCAAATAACCAACAGTTATAAATAAAAACAAGAATTATTTGAAATTAAATATTATTATTTTATATTGGCTTAAAATTTTTATAACTGTAAATGACTTTCTCGAATATAATTTTTTTTATATTTCAAGGGGGGAAATTCATTTAAAACGAAAAAAAATCGATTTTTGTATCGCATAAATCGAATTTGTGACTCAAAACAAACATGCAATTAAATTTTCAAGTTGAAATTCGAAGAAGTTGCCGACATTCTTTAAACGCGTTTATTTCAAAACTATATGCTTTTCAAATTTGCTCACACGATAACTAAAAAAGTTTTTAACCGATCAACAATTTGTTTTCAGTTGAAGATGAAGAAAAACTCTCCTCGATGAACTGAAAAAATTGTAAAAAAATTGTAAAAAAATTGACATTGAATATATTTTGTTAAAAAAAAAACAGTAAAAATTGTTTAGAAAAATACAAAAAATATATTCAATATTGTATACAATTTCAATTTTTATAAATTGTAATAATATTTTTAGTTCGTTCAGAAGATTATATCATTAGAAATTGATGAACAAAAATTTTGAAGTTTGCTTGAAAATTAATAGTAGTCCAAAGCTGGTACCTCAGTTTTATTAAGAGTGATCATTTAGCTAGTACCAAAAATGATAACTAAATTAGTTGCACAAAAATGAAAAGTGATACCAAAAATATTTTCATTTTAAATTAACACTTTTTTAATTTTATTTTTCAAATTATCAGTGGTGCCCAAAATAGTACCAAAAATATTTCCCTTCCCTTAAAATGACCTTTCTAAATTTTATTTATTTTCGTCAATTGTTTTTTCATCAAATTACATTTTTCTTTAAAACGAGTATTGAAAATAATTTGATCCTATCAAAGTTGTTCCAAACTTGTGTATGATTATAAACAAATCCACTTATCATCAATCTCAAACTATTCTTATTATTACTGTTTCGCGAATGGTACTCGACATGTGAAGTATTGGCAAATTATTTCCACTCGACGATATCTGAGTGCAGTTACAAAAGTAAATCAATTATCAAATCGAACAATTTCCAATTACATTCATAAATTTGACAGCAAAAAATTGCCTTTTAATTTGTTCAATTATTTGTTGCTTTAAAAAGCCGGAAATATTTTAAAATAACGAGGTTATTTTAATTTTAAATTGGAATAAACTTTTTTTACTTTTTTTTTAATTTAAGTTTCCTTTTTTCAAGTTGAAACATTTATTGATGAAATGAATGAAGTGACAATTTTTTGTATTTATCACTTTTCAGATAAAAAATTCGTGCAGATAATGATAATTACTTTGTAAAAAAAAAAAAATTGCAATAGAAAGCTGCATTAAATTGACAAAAAAAAGAGGATAAAATATTACTGTCTTCACTATATAAACAGTCATAAGCTACAAAAAGAGCTTTGCTAACTCTCTTAACATTAATCGTCCGAAAATTAATCTGGATTATCATTCTTGAGTATATTTTTCATTGTCAAAAGTTTCTCATAATTAAATTTAAAATTCGCTAGAGTCGAGCATTACTTTTTTGATGAACAAAAAAAAAGTAAAACTCGTTTACCAAGTTAAATAGCACTTTGATAATTTAATAAATATTAATATAAGTATGAGGAAAAACCTCATTTTATTATTTCAGAAAAAGAAGGATAAGAGTTTTTTAATTTTCCTCTCGCGGGGAAAGAAATTCACTTGTTATTTTATATGTTAATTGTATTTATTGAGTTAATGAAGACATCAATAAAATGTTAATTAATTCCTGATAAGACTATTAATCATGTTGAATTGCCCTGCTGGCTATTGTATAATAATAACATATATTTTGCAGCTGTCATCACACACGTGTGTCGTCGAAGCGGGCCAGATAACGATAATTCCGTGTCGAGGATTCCATCGACTCTAAATGTTACGGCAGTTGACGTGGTCGTGGCTTGTCAGCCCTCTCCATCGCACTCAATTTTAACATTGACCCCGGGGAGAACTCGGAACATCGACCAGGATATGGAAGCCTTGAGACTGAGTCGACAAGATAATCCGTTTCTACAGGTAACAATCAATAAGAACAATTTCGAAACCAGGAATTATTTATTTTTTTGTTTCTCAGTCAACTAATTGTACCTTTCGTATGCATTAGGGCAAGTCGAAAAAAAAACTTTTGGTCCGCTGTCCTCTTAAATTAAAGTTTCCGATAAGAAAAGATGGAGCCACATAATTTGAATAACTTTTTAAAGAGTTTAGGGGACGCGCGGGGGGTACCCCATTTTTGGGTACGTTTTTTACATTTGTACTCGCAAAGTGGTTTACATCGGATTGCGCCAGTTTTTAGATGTGTGGTGCCTACATAAATTTCATTAAAGAGCTACACAAATTGATCCAGTTTCACTTTCATTTAACCTTGGGCTCGGCCTATTGAAATTCAAGTATTTGGATAATTTTACGAAAAAAAATATTTTTTACTTTAAAATATGTTTTTTTTCGACTTGCCCTGGTACGCATATAATTTTTGTTTAAAAAATTGCACACCATATACATGTCTACATAAATAGAATATTCAACAAAGTAATCAAGTAAATAATGACATATATGTCAACTGTATTAAATATCTCTCAGACGAGGTACACAATTATATAAATGTAATAACAAATTAAATAACCCTTTTCAAAGCTTTGTACCATTCGTTTATAAAAGTTGACAGAGAGGATTAAAAAATCGACAGTGTTAATTATCCTAGCTATTTTGTTACATGTGTCATTGTCTATAGCGTTTTCCAAAAAAACGTGTATCTATGCTGAAAAAAATTGCGTCAGTTAAAATAACATCTTGTAATTATTATTACTGATTATGCGGTTGATTTAACAAATATTCAGTTAAGCTGACTAGAATTAGTTGATCCAACTGAGTCAGTTATTGCCGGGGAATAACTGATAACTTTCAGTTGTAATAACTGAAAACTCAGTCAATTACGAAAAAGACGCAGAAGACCTAACCAAAATTGTAAATCCTGTAACAAAGCATGAAATATGTAACGGGAAATGAAACAGGAATGGTGCAGGTATGAATGTAATCGAAAACAGGGTTAGGAAATGGAGCAGGCGCTAGTGAGTTTGTTTTAACCGGGCAAACTCACAAAACCGGGTTTTCAGGCGGCATCGGTTCAGGAAACGGAAAGCATGAGAACTTCAACTTTCATGAGGGTATTCCTGATCGGAGGGTCGGATGGGCCCTGATATTAAGAGTCTAACACTCTACAGACTGAGCTAACCGGGCGTGAATCAACGGGAACAAAGACAGAAAAGGAATTCTGAAGAGCTGAAACAGACGGACAATTAGTTCTGGGTCGTGTTGACGTATTTGGTGCCATTATCGGTAATCAGAATACGCGATCTCCGGTCCAGGTCGGTTTCAGGTCTGGTCAATTTCAGGCCGAATGAGTTTCCAGTCAGGGCCGTTACATGTCGGGACAGTTACGGGCTGGGTGGATTTTCAGTTAGGTTAATTCGGGACGAATTGGGAATACCTGAGCAAAAGACGCTACTGCGGTCTTTGCCGTACTTATTTCGGCTGAACAAACTGGTTCCGGCGTCTAATTGGCATTCTTGCCAGTCAGAATCAAATAAAACAAAACAGAAACTGATAAATTAAACGGAACGGGGTAGTCAGAATGTGATTCTCAACTCGTATTTTCGATTCCGGTCCATAATATCACAGTCGAAATATCACATTTAAACGAAAATAACACTGAAAAAACTAACAAAAGTAAAAAAAATTTGCAAAAAAGTTTAACAGAACATGTTCAATATTTGTTTAT
>JABFPM010000224.1:0-34480 GCA_022817325.1 Idris sp. 1 HC-2018
AAAAAAAAAAAAAAAAAAAAAAAAAAAAAGTTTAGCGATGCACTTTCTTCGCCTTTTCTCTGAGTCTTGTCCCGCGAAATGTTGCTCGACGTTGCGTGGAATATAATAGAAGTGCCATTTGTCGATGATCTCGAGATATCGATCGAATTTCGGCTCCGCTGAATAGACGATGGGATTGTTTGGGCGTTTTTTGTAAATAGACACCTTCTTTACACTCTTCAACTCTTTTTCCCTTTTTTAGACACTTGATGTTTTTTACAAGAATTGATTTTGCCTTTTTTTTTACTTAAAAAAATTTCTTTTGATTGAACAAAACTCAAACATTTTGAAAAATAAAAATAAAAAATGTGAATATGAATAGATATTTTTGAAGGACATTTTCAGGATTTACAAAGTTGAATATTAAAACATAGTTTGCATTATTTTTACAAAGCTGAAAATTGAATAGCAAATTTCTTATTTTTATTGTATCTAAGTTCTAAATTGTAATTTACAAAGTAAAATATTATTTTCATAGTCAACATTAATTAAACTAAAAGTATCATTACAAATTTGTGAGGCATTTTAGAAAAGTGTTTAATTTTAGAAATTTAAATATATATTGAAATTTGTAACGAAAATTGATTTGAAAAAAAATTGAACATTTTTTGAAATTACAATTAACTTTATATATTTGTCAATTTTTTTTTTTTGATAACAGATTTCAAGGTATTTATAATTTCAAGTTGAAAACTAAAAGAAGTTCCACTAAATATTTCCAACGGCGTAATAAAATAAAATTTTACTAGGAACTGAAATAAACAAAAAAAGGGTATGAATATTTAAGCGTTTGACATTTATCGTGAGTACACGAGTGGACAAAATAAATAACAAAAGATCGGCGATAACTGAATTGTGTTGGCCTTTCGTGATCCACCTGTATCATGCGATAATTCAGCCACACTTGCTTTTTAATGTTTATTCACATAATTTTTTCAATAATTATCGGCCAATCTTGTGCGATCGTCGACGTTATTCTCTGTTTTTATATTAACTGATAATCAACATTAATCTTACGCCTTGTATATAATTTGCTTGAATAAATTAAAATTTATTCTATTTATGGATGAATTCATGGCAATTTTTCTAAATATATATAACTTTTGTTTTTTCTATAAATACTTCTAGAATTTTTATCAAAAGTCTGAAACAAATTTATCGCTGAAAAAACAAAGTTGCCTATTGTATTAAATCTTCATATATCAAAAGAAAAATATTCCAACTTTTCTTATCGGTCAAAATTGTATAAAACTCAAAAAAAAGGCGAGCTACCAGGCACTTTATCAGCAATTCATGGTTATTTTAATTTATTTTGCCCAGCATACAAAAGACGAATAATCTTTATCTGAAGTGCACTCTCGAGAAAAATTCTTTCATCTGCTCTTCTTTTTTTCTTCTCTTTTGTGTTTCATGTTTTAAACTTGTAAAATTCAACTTAGTTTATAAATAAATAATTTTAATCTTGTTTTCTTTGTACTTGACTGCAGCAAATACTATCAATACACTTTGATATTCAAATGGGATTATTTTATAAATGTACACACATTTTTTAAACACAATTTTACACATTTAGTTAACGAATTATTAATTTTTAAACTTTTAAATTCAAAAAACTAACTTTTTCGAGAAATATTTTTCAGAATATTTTAAGGGATATACAGTTTTAATAAGGTTTTTAAATTGTAAGAGTTTTAAATGAATTTTCAATTTTAAAGGCTCTCGGAGTTTAAGAGCATATTCTAATAAGATGTCCCCAAGTAGAAATTTATTCTAAGATAATGTTAAAAATCGGCTTAGTTATTTATATCTAACACTAAACTTAGAGAAGTTAAATCTTTAAGAGTTTGTAAATTGTGTAATGCTGACTTCACGATTTTTAGCTAAAAAACTTCGAAATTCTTAGTAGTTTTATTTCGTAAAAGCTTAGCTATGAATCCACTAAGAAACTTAGAAATCATTAGATATAAATTATTTTTAAAAATTGTATTAATAATTATACTTATACTTTTATAAAAAAAGTGTTTTTAACAATATTATTCGGTTTTCAAAACCACTGTTTGGCCAACTGATTCTTTCTTCTTTCCATTTGGTTTGTTGGTTAAAAACCAACTTTTTGCATTAGGCAAAACAACGCTTAATGTTTCATAGAACTTTTTACTTGTTACATCTCTGGAGCTGAGGCTGTTGGCAATGGTTGAGAAATAAATTTTATTGTCAGTTTAAAGTTGTTAAAAAAGAGATTGTTATAGGTTCACAAGTTGTAAATTTGTATGATTTTTATGAGATCTAACAAAACTGTAAACATTTTGAAGGGATATTCATTAAGAAATTTTTAAGATGTTTTTAACTTAAAAGTGTTTCCAATTTGTTTAAATTAAAAAAAATAACGAAACTATAATTTTCAACAGGTTTTTGTAAATTAATTATTAATGGGCCCATAATTGTAATCGATTTTTCAAACGTAAGAAATTTTCAAGTATTTTTTAATTTTAAGGGGACTATTAATAGATTTCCTAGTTTAAAAGCTGTTCAGACTTAATTCTACGAAGAAATTGGAAAGAAAAATTTTTTTCACGGATACAGTTTTCCCTGAGAAGGAAGCGATTCGTTGGAAGCAATTAAACGTGAGAAAAGTGGACAACGCGCGATTGGAATCACAACAATCTGAAATCGAAGCTCGTTTTTGGTGTCGAGACTTGAGCAGTGTAGCAATAAATAAGCTAAACAACGCAAAGATGCAAACGTCAGGCGATATGCACAGAGGCGTATACACACGGCAAGCAACAGGGACAGAGCTGCAGGCTCATAACCTGCGCGCGACAAGGACAGAGCTCGAGCCGACTGGCTTTAAAAATAAATCGATAGGCGGAGTTTTTAGGAGCGCGCCGCGAGGAGGCGCTGAGGTGGGGACGGAGAGGCGGAGTCACTGTGATTTAGAAGCGCCATTTTGTGACAATCCCGGGGAGGGGGGACGCCTATCTGATTGGCTGATCTACGGACTTGTCTCGTCCTGGACAAGCTTCTACAGATTGTTCGCTTGTACTCCGACTGCTGGTCGACCATCCGGCAACGTTGCTACGTTGCCGATTCCCCTCCACCCCTCGTGGATGTGTCAACCACCCTGCCGGCACGTCCCACCCCATAGTACACTTTTTACACTCGGTGCGTCTTACTTTTCAATTTTTGACAGAAAACAGTTTTTTACTACCAAAAAATCTAATATATAATCTGGAAGTTAGGTTAGCAAAATTTTCCTCGTCATGGAAACCCAAAATTTGTCTTAAAAAACATGCATTAATGAACAATCTAACCTTAAAGTTAGGTTAAATTCTTTTTTCAAGCTGTGAATAAAGTAGAAAAATTCTTCTTGAAAAATATAACCTAAAAGTGAGGTTAGATTCTTTAATTTTGATTTTTCAAGCTGCGAATAGTAGAGTAAGAATGTTAAAAACCATTGTTTTAACATGAAATTTAGAAAATGTAACCTCAAAGAGAGGTTAAGTTTTTTGTTCGAGCTAAGAATAGAGTAAAAGATTTTAGAAAATTTGTATGAACATGAAATCTAACCTAAAAAAGAGGTTACATTTTGTATTTCTGCCTGGGTATAGCTTTAATTAGGGCAAAAAAAGGGAAATCCTGTCTTTGGAGGAGCGAAATTTAATATGGATCGATCGGTATCTGCCGCTAGATGGGAATATAATGTATAACGACCTGGGACAACCTGTAACACAACTGACGTAGTGTTACGTCGTCACAACTCTCGGTCAGATTTTAGACTTGAGATTTCGAGGGGCGTATCTTAATCGTCTATCTCATCTAGATAGGTCCCTGTGTTATCAAGATAAACTCCGTAGGAGTATATATAGGTAATATATATATAGATATATATATATATATATATATATATCTCTGACGGAATCTTTTCGCGAGGCACGCGCCGGCTCTCGTTTCCCAGATTCGATCTAAATTCGGCAACCAAATCTGTTCATTCATGTATATTTAAAGACATTCAAATTCGTAAACATCCCTTAGGGACTTTTTTTGCTTAAAAGTAAACTGCAATATATTTTGAGTTTAGTTATTTTACGTTACGTGTTTTTGTTTAGGCAGAAAACTTACATTTTTCAAATAATTTTAGGTTAAGTATTTTGTTTAGGAATACAAATTTCATTTTTAAGTAAAAAAGTTAACCTCACTTTTAGGTTAAATTTACAAAATTCACAAAAAAAATGTCTTCTCATAATTTGAAACATATATTTAATAATTTTACATATACACTCAATTGTACAAAGATAAATCACTGTATTAATACATTTTTTTAAAATAAATATATAATGCCCGCATAATTTACATTAGCAGGCACGACGAATCGATTTTCGTCCCTTTAATGTACCTTAAAATTATGATGCGTGACACAAGTTTTGTTTTGTTCTGTCCATCATTGGTCGCTTTTATTTACTTAAATTTTTATTATAGCACTTGGCAAATAAATTCAGTTTCCATGTTTAAAATTATTTACACACACAATTATATGCAAAATCGTTTATAAACTCAATGAACTGTAAAACTGTACAAAAACTAATCATCAACTTTGAACCTCACGATTTTCTCAAGAAACAAAAAGATAAATTTTAATCGATATATAGCTTTCGTTTTTCATGTACACATTTATCGATTCGATCGAGACTAAGTCAAGAGAAAGTTTTGCTTTTACTTAACTACAAAAAAACCTTTTCATATAACCTATAACACCCCCCCCCCCCTAATGATACTCAAAATTATTGTTAACCCAATTTGTCTTTTCCTTTTTTGACGAAAATTTTGTCGAGTTTATAAAAAGAGAAACGATATTAGAGAGAAACAAAATATATTGGTGGGGAATTTTCATGCAAAAGTGGGGAGGTTATGTTACCACCCGTGAGGTGGTGCTAGGCTCGAGGGGCGTGTCCGAATCTGGCCGATTTTTGCCGATCTCAGCCGACGATTTGGACGGTCTGGGGGTAACTCGAGCACACAATGCCAGCAGGCCTGTTAGTTCAGCGCTGAGTGCCTCGATTGTAACATCGCGAAGCGTGCGCGCGCGCGTTACACAGTTGTAGAACACAAACAAAGCTCAGCAAACAGTTCAAAAAACAGGATAAAAATATTTGTCTTTGCAGTTTTGAAAGAAAAAAATAAAG
Source organism: Idris sp. 1 HC-2018 (assembly GCA_022817325.1). Classification (NCBI taxonomy): domain Eukaryota; kingdom Metazoa; phylum Arthropoda; class Insecta; order Hymenoptera; family Scelionidae; genus Idris; species Idris sp. 1 HC-2018. The sequence continues at coordinate 5,220 of JABFPM010000224.1, forward strand.
CGCAGCAGCAGAAAGAAAAACGCCATGTGCCGTGTTAGTGAACAGTGCAGTGTCGATTTGGTGATAACTTAAGTGTGCTCGCTGAAAGGAACCCCTTGGATTGATTATTGTACCAGGTAAAGTGCAGCTTTTGAGCTTAAAAAGTCGCACGAAACTGCGCTTCTACTACTTGAAAAATCACAAATTCAGGATTTTTCAGTGAAAAAGTTTTAAAAACCTGAAAAAATAGTGAGATGAACTGAAAAATTAAAGAAATTTACTTTTTTCAGTGAAGTTTACTGAAAAATCAATGACATGTACTTTTTTCAGTGAATTAACTTTTTTCTCAACGAAAAAAATTTGTTCTTCAAAAAAGTACACCTTTCTCCGTGCCAAAATTAAGAAAAACTGAAGAATTTGAATAAAAGAAAATATTTTTCATCTAAGAAACTGGTTTTCTTTCTTCTTTTTCTTGTTTAAAGAGTTTATTAGCGTGAAAAAATAAAAGAGCAGTGACATTTTTCACAAAGCTTCTCATTTGCATTTTGTGTTGTTGAAAAATTTCTGACGAAAAGAAAGTTTTTTAAGCGACTTGTAGCCTATCAGGTGATTCATCTTTTAATGATGCTTTCGAGACCCTAATGACTAAGAAAAATCGATTTTGAAAAGGACACCTTAAGTGCCTGAAATAATACCCCCAAAAAGTGTTTCAGAATTTTTCATGGAATTTTTATTGATTGCTCATAAAAAGGAAATAAAATTGAAATTACAAAAAAAAAGTTATAACATTGTTTTTTCCAAGTTGCAGTTAAATAATGTAATTATAAAAAATTGTGTAAATTAGATTTAAAATTAGCATAAAAAAAGTAGGTGTTTGTACAACGATTCTCATTTTTCGGACCATAAATCTGAAAAAATGTCGAAAAGCTAATATCACAATGTTCAAAGATAAGAAACCTTACGAAACACAAACTGTTAAGATAACTAAATTGTTGAGACAAGCTGATTCCGACGGCGCAGGTAGACGGCCGACGGTCAAGCTGTGCATATATATTTTCTGTCTGAGTCCACTTTCTTCTGACCGAAGAAAATTCTTGTTTTCTTGAATTTTTTCTAAACGATGTTTTTTTAAGGATTATAATATTTTAAAAAAGACAGTTACGGATTTATACATTTTAAGGAAAAACAGTTGAAAATATTTTACGGACAGAACAAATAATTTTCAAATATATTTTAATCAAAAGATAAATAATTTTAAATATTGAATATTTTAATAAAAATGAACAATTGAAGTTTATTTAATTTGCTTTACATTTTTTTGTTAACAAAATGTTAATTTGATATTTAAGCTAGTTGTTTGCAGTTAAATTAATAATATAATTACGTCAACAGTTTAAAAGAAAATTGATGAAACATAATAAATTTGAGTCAGCTTGTATATCTTTGAGATTGAAATGTAATTTGTATTAACCGTAGCTGTAATCAGAAAGTTAATACTTATGATAAACTTCTCGGTAATACAAGCTTTGATAGGTGTGACTTATTCTCATTTATGTAATTAGCTATAATTTCGTTGTGCTTTATGCTAAAAATCATTTATTATTGTTTTAAACTATTATTTGAATAGGTAATATACATTTTTATACAACTTTATGGCAGATTATTTTTGCGCTGGAAGTTAATAACATAATTTGCGAGATAACTCTTTTACGAATTTGTTCTCTAAAATTAATTAGTATTATTTTGTAGTAATAATGAAAAGGTTTTATCAAAAAAATTGTCAAATATTTAATCCTTATAAATATTATTATATTTTTTAAATCAGCATACAATTTTACACCAAAGGCATATATTTTTTAAAGGCATTTTCACTCAAATTATAGTTAATTAAAAGAATCCAAAAAATGAAATTCGAGTAAGATTTTCTACACGAAAATGAAGGGCAATTGCTTTGGGCAAATTTAAACTTGAAATATGTAATTTATAACTGGTCGAATCTTTTCTAAACCTAAGACTAAAGTTTTTTTAAAAATTTTCTTTCTAATTTTATAAATTATTATATATACCTCTGTAAATAGGAATTCTATTTTTAATATATTCATATGATATGTAATAAATATAAAACGTTGATATTATATATATACATGTGAGATTCATATAAATTTTAAAAATCTGAAATATATTTATTATCCATAAAAAATATATCTAGGTTATATATGCGTATTATATTTTAAATATATTTAAATTTTATTGGAAATACGTGTTATATATATTTAAAATATAATAGAAATGAACGATAAATATATTACCTACTTGAATTTGTTATAAATATTTTTGTTGAATGAAACACATATTTGAATTTTATACAAAATGTATTTTAGTTGTATTTGAATTATATCGGGAATATATAATTAATATATAATAAAAAGTATTTATGTTAAATATATTTTCAGCATTAAAAATGTGTATGAATCTCGTATATATCTATAATATAAACTTTGTACTTTTATAACATATAATAAATACTTCTCATGTATGTATATATTAAATCTGAAATAGATTTTAAATAAATATAAAATAGATTTTTTGCTTTACAAGTGTGTGAAAAAGAAAATCCTAAAGAAAAACTTTTACTTATAACTCTGAACAATTCTCTTACACTAAAAAGACGGACCGAACATTTTCATGCGGACAAAAAATATCTTTTTTAATATTTTTCATAATGTTATTACATTTATTTTTAAACGTTATTTGTCATATATTGAAGTTTAAGCACCATATTTGCATAACCAATAAACATTTAATTTGCAATAATTTTTCTCTAAAATCAAAACCATTTTTTGCTCATTTTTCTAGTGCTAAAATTACCCTAAAATTCCAGATCTTATTAAAGTTGTGAGAATTCATCATTTTTACAGATTTTTAGATTCAAAAGCCTAAGTTTTTAATCACAAAATTTCTTAAAATCTTGAATTATAAAAATTTTAGCCACAAGCTCAACGTAGAAATTTTGTATAATAAAAAACTTATTATACATATAGTACATTTTACCAGAAAGCTAGTAAATTCGGGACAATCACGATTTTTTTTACATTTTACTAGAAATTGTAGTAACTGTGACTAGTCACGGTTACTAGAATTCTGGTAAAATTTACTTTAGGAATAGTAAGTACTACTATAATGTTCTCTCCGTGTAGGTACTATATTTATATATTTTATACATATTTATACCGCATATCATAATTGACGATTTGCAAGTATAATCTCTGTTTTCATTTATTAACCGCGAATTGCCTCCGCTTATTAGCGCAACGACGACGCATTTAAAATAACTCTCTGACGATGACTTTCTGCTCGGATATACGCACGTGAGCCAAGTCGGAATCCGTCTGAGCCGTGGAATTGAAGCAACAATGTGCCCCGCTCGTGTGGGTACGAGTCTCTTACACAAAAAAGGAATACATTAACATAAATAATTTGAACGCGCGACCAGTCCCTCTGCTTTGTTCTGGAAACCGGGGGAAAAGGGGGGGGGGCACTTCTTAAGCTGGGGGGCACACGCGGAAGTTACCGCGACAGACGTGAGAATTCGCAATTAACTGGCATATTATTCATAGATTGCAAATTTCCTGTCTCAGAGAAAATAATGCCACGTTCAAAATATTTTATTTGACAGTACCATTTGATGGATCGGTTGGGCCCAAATTTAATTAAGTGACATCTCTGTTATTGATTGAGATGTTAAATTAGATGAATTTTAGTTTTGTAAGTTAGAATGTTTTAAGTATCTGATAATTTATTAGGAATTTCACATTTTAATTTTAAAAATATCTGAAACCAGAAATTTAAATAATCTTTAAAATCCATAAGAATTTAAAAGTTCAAGTTTTTGAAGTTTATAAATAATTATTCCAATCAAAATGATTATTTAATATTGTATGTAAAATTAAAAAAAGCAATTTAAACCGAGGATAATTAAATGAGAAAAATTTTATTAATTTTAAACCAATAAATAACCTTATTATTAATAATTCCAATTAATATAGTTAGTTTTATAAATATATATTTGCCATAACTTGTTTGCTGTTTTATATTTTTTTTTCACATTTTTTTAAAATTTATTTCTTTGATATAACAAAACTCAACTTTGTAAAGATTCAAATAAACTACTTGAGTATATTTTCTAAATAATTCAAGCATATTATAGATTTTTTCAGTATTAAAATAACATATAATTTAAAAAAAAATTCAATAGCAAGCCTCGTTTTTAAATTACACAAATTATATTGTACAACACATTGTCTTTACACGATGAAATATTCGATACAACTCTTTGATATAGTTATTTTATATTGTATGAAAATATTTTTATCGCAATTTAGAAAGCACATCTCTGTGTGTCTGTAATTACACACACATATATATGTGAATTGTAATTGCAAAAGGGGGGGGGGGGCCTTAATGTTTGAGTGACGCGCAGTTTCGTTATATTCTTTCCTTGGAGGCGAATTCTCTCTCTCATTCTGCCGACAATAAGACACTTTTTCTCGTGTAAAAGTTCTCGCGCGCGACTATGTGTACAAACAGCGATCGAACAATGGACTCGTTGGCCCGTGATATTCACGACTATAAGAGTTTAGCTGCACAAAATGTAAACGAAACAAAGGAGCCTGCTAGCCAAGTCCGAGTCACGCAAAAAAAAGAGAACTTACAAGAGATATATATTTTAAAAAAAAAGAACGAGTTCATATTCGGCCAATTCGCATTTGCCACTGTCCGTCGCTTGGCAGACCTGCAAAACAAAATTTCTCAAAGAATTTATATAAAGTTTTATTTTATACTTACAGAATGTATAAATTTTTATTTCGAACATAAAGAATTTGTAAATTTTTAATTTAAATGTAACAAATTGTAAATTATTTTTTTAAACTTGAAGAATGTATACATTTTTATTTTATGACTTTTATTTTAAGTTAACAAGTGTATGAAGAATTTTTTTGTTATAAAGAAAAAATAATTACTTCTAGAAAGGTTGATAAATATTTGCAATTACGTAATTAAAAAAAAACGAAAATCACGCTTTTACAATTGTACATTTCGAAAAAAAAGACAGCGTGAGAGTCAGCTTATAAAATATAACTTTCACGTATGTAAGATGGGTACAAAAGTCGCGAATTAATTGCAGACCTCTTCATAGATGTCACGTAACTTTTTTTTCCTTTCTGCAAATTACTTTGAAGTAATTTATTCTTCAATAACGTTTATTGAGAAGCAAGACGGAGGCAAAAATTTATTGCCCGGCGCGGTTTGAAAAAAGTACTTTCTACACGCGGTGTGTACCTTGTTTTCAGCTTAGACAATTCAACGGAGAAATAAATTAAAGTGAAGTTTTTCTTGAATTAAAAAAATAAAAAATGTTTTCTGTAAAAGCATAGCCGAAAATGAACTCGTTTATTTCGACATCTCGTTATCGAATTTTCGATAAGATTGCCCACGTTGAGTAGGGGGTAGATTTCAAAGGTTAATTTGTATAACAAATATCTGATACGATTTGCCGTCATTTTCGTGCGAGTTGTCGGGCCACATCATTCTGTCTCTGGTACCAAGGTGCAATTCCAAAAGTGGGAAAAAATATCGCGAGATTAGTATCCTTTTTATAAAAAGTGATTGTGAGTAACTCGTTTCGTTCTTTTAACATTCAACATTGTGTCTGAAAAGATTTATATTTTGGCAGAATACACAAAATTTGATAAAAAAACTTGTCATAAAATAAAAGCAAAAAAGTTGTAGTAAAATTAAAGAAAAAACTTGTTGAACAAATTTCAAAGCAGAAAATGTAAAGAGGTTTAGAAAAACAAATTTTACTTGGCTCAGAGACACTATTGTGCCTTTTTTTCTTAAATATTTTTTCGACATTTTTATTCGCTGTAAATTATTATGTAATTTATTTGTATCTTTTTTTATCTATTAATAAAATTTGTATTCACTGTTCAATCAATTAGCACGATTATTGCAAACGTTATCTTTTTTAACATGTATTGCTTGTTAAAAACCTTTCCACTGAGTGTTTTTGAACAAGAAAAAAAAGGAAAAAAAAAGAATAAAAAAAGAAAAAAAAGAAGCAATAATCTGAAGTAGCAACCAAATTTCGAGACATAATCTTATCGGATGTGAAAGACGTATCTTATCGTTTATTGTTTTCGAATACATTTTGTTTGTCGAAGGACAAAACGCAGAATAAGAAATTTACTTATTAAATCAGCATATCGGCTAAATACGTGTGATTGAGCTGGTTAAAAGTTACAAATGGTATTCGGAGATTAGATTATTTGTTACATATACATAATTCGCTCAATATGTATACTTCGTTGCTAATATCGCAACTCGACTATTAATAATTTCTGTATATTCTTGCTCTTATTATAATAACTTTATCTTGTTTTCGGCCAGTTGATTATCAATAATTGTTTAATTATTAATTATTATTATGCAAAGTTAATTTTTTTTTATTTTAAAGTTTAAAAGAACTGATTTGTATGAAAATGTTGAAATTTAAACTCTACAAATATTCTCGTTTAATGTTAAGTTGTAAAAAAATGTGTCTCGTACCAAAATTTTAAAAATTGAACTATACAAATATGAAATAAAAATGTTTGTTCGTTGAAATAAAAAGTTTAATTTAGATGAAATTTTGCTTGCCAATATATTTGATTAAGTGCTCTGAGCATGAAATACATGATGTAATGTGCGATTTAACAGTTTAATGTTTGGCATTTGGACATTCGATACACTGGTTTTCACCGTAAGCCTCCTTTATTTGATACCGTCGGTAATTGATCTTGAAAAAAAGATGAAAAAAATTGCAACCCACTATATATAGTTGCAACGATTTTAAGTGCAACATCAGTTGGCAATTTGTTGGCTGAACAATTTTTCATTTGACTTAAAAGAAAAATAAATACATTTCTTATACAAAAATATATGAATGCAATGTTCGTACGAATTAATGGTGCTGTTAATCACAAAATTACTCGCCCTTTTTTATATTAGTTGGAAATTGCTTGGATTTTGATTGGTTTTGAATGCAGATTGATGATAATGAGCTCAAAGTAATGCGCTATAAAAATGAGTTTATATGTGTCTGTGTATTATTGATGCGGAGTTAAATTTATTTGATTTAAAAGGGTGTATGTCGTCAGGCAAATGAGAATGTGCTCGATTTGTTAGATTGAGCATTTTTTGGCCGGAGATATATACAAGTGTATAGAGATAAGTTTAATTCACTTTTTAGCCAATTTATTTTTAAGTGTTTTATGGACATTTCAGATTATTTTTGTTATTGTAATTTTATTTTTGAATTGGATTTTGGTTTTTAAAAAAATTACATGGAGGTTATATTAAATGTTATATTTTGCAAGAACAAAATTTCTTTTGGTTATTTTAATTTTATTTCATTTCTATTGTTATCGAGGAAGTTTCAAGTAAATTTATATTTTTTATATGTCATATGAATTGGGTTTGGACAAATTTAAATATTTGATGAATAAATTTCAGACTTTTCATACAAAATATTTCTCTTTTATAATTTTGTTTAAATATACATTTTATGCTGTTTGTACGCTTTTTAGAGACAAAATGTATATTTTACATATAAATTCTAAGCTTTTTTTTAAATGTTTTTAAAATTATGTTGCATTTTTCGCTATTTGTGACCGAAAATAGTTGTGAATTTTCGAAATTTTAACTTAAATTGTCCAATTTTTGTCAATGTAAACTTTTAAACTTTAAATTTGATTTATTGCATATTTTACGTTAATTTTTACATGTTCAAAATATCGTTCCAGTTTATGAGTTTTAAAAAGAATTGTTCATTTTTCACAGAAATCGTCTATAAAATTGAGCATAAATTTCCCTCGAATCAACGTAATTTATCTAATATTAAAAGAACATTCTTAATAACAGTTTAACGTTAAAATTGTAAAATAAACGTTCATGTTTTAACGTAACTTTTCATATCAATTTGTCAATTTTGATGAACATTTTGTATGTTTCGACACAAATGTTCAATGTTCGAAATCCCTCTAATTTTAGGACATTTAGTACATGTTGAGTTAATTTCATGTTAAATAATATTTGTTGTGTATATTGAACTCCCAAAATTGACGTTCGATGTTTTTGCTTGTTTAGATAAAACCACGGAAAATCGGGAGAACCCTCCCGTGGCTGGCACCCCTATGTTACCGCGTCCGTTAGTTTGGATCAGGCCGAACGAGGGGCGCCCATTTGGATTCTAAAAAGCAGCCCCTCCGTCTGACTTTGCATTTGTTCGCGATTCTCTGGCGAAGTTGCTTCGAGTGAAATCCGATGATGGACATGAGCAGCAGCGAGTCGAGCACGGCCCGGTGGTACGAGCCCCCGAGGAGCCTCGATCCGCCGAGTGCCGGGGCTGGGTCGGGCGGGGTCGTTGGCAACCCCGACTACAGAAGCTACTATCCGCACGCAGGGCCGACGACCCATCACCCCGCGGCGGCCGCGCACTATGCACACAGTGAGTACTCATTAAAAAACAAAAAAGCTTGCCCTCAAAACCATTCAAGAGACCCGGAAGACATTTTTGTTCTCACAATATTGTATGTTTGTCCAGCAAACTCTGTTTTAGAAAGTGTACTTCTGATCTATAACTTTATTTCCAGATTGATGAAATATTCAAATGGTCAGTAACACTCAACAAAACAATAACTTTTATCCATAAAATTGCCTCAATTTGTTTTACATTTCATGAATATATTCAGTTCGCTCCATCGTCACACACCACACAAATCACGATAACGAATCGATGTCGTATCGATGCATTTGATATGCTCAATTCATCATTTAGAATCAAACTTTTAAGAAGCCAAAAATCAAAAATTATACAAACTGAACTTACATTTTTTTCTCGCAAAACACACAATTTGCAAATACAAATAACATCTGCTTTTTTGAATTCTCTAAATAAACCCCTCAAAAATGTATAATACATCTAAAAAAAAGTTTATCAATTTCAGTTTTACTACTTCTAGGTGTTTTAATAAAAAAGCTTGAGTATTATTTGTAGAACTTCGGTTTTTTTTGTCAACATTTTAGTTTTTTCGTTTGAAAATTTGCAGAGTTAGTTACAATTTCGAGTTTGAGTTTTCTTTTTTTATTGAGTCCTTGGCACGCAATACAGGTACATTATACTGGTAGAAATTCGCGTGCCGACTTTTGTCCAGGTCATTTTTTTCATCGCGCCCGTTTTCCGTGACTCTATTTCTTTCTTTTCGCCTCTCTTCGTATCACATGCGACCTCTGACGTGTCGCGTTCGCATATAAAAGTGCACTTATATAAACGACACGCCGTTGTACATTTTTCGTAATGTCACGGAAAACGAATGCAATGGGAACGGATTAAAATGCACGCGGTATTACATGACGGAGATGAGTTATATTTCGAAGAATTTGCCGCAATCAAAATTCATCTTTTTTACCCGAGTCTACATGGGAAATTGTTTAAATTTATGTGCAAGATTTTTCAATATGAAATAAAATTGCGAGTATTTTTTTAATATTAACAAAATTAAAGAACAAAACTATATTTGCGATTCGTATTTTTTTTAAATAAAAGTAACTTCGCGTTTGGTAAATCTTTGGTCAAATTTAAGGAAGCACTACCATGAACTAGAATACATATATATATATATATAAAAGGATACATTTTTAAAGCGCATTTTGTAAATACTTCAGCATAATTTTTCATAAAATTTGTCCAGTTAAAAATGGATGATTTTACAAGTGCAAAAATTTTAATTTTAAACCGAGTGAATTTAAATGTAAACTTTTGAGAGTGGCAACCTGGTGCGAACTGGCTCCCCATGTGGCCTGCAAAATTGTTCATATATGCACCACTCTTGCTGGCTCCAGAGTGTTTCGCGGTTGGCTGCGCTTCCTTCCTGTCTGCCGCAATCGCTGCTACCATAACAAGCTACTCTTTTATTTTTTCTCTGCCCCTTTTGGAATTTTCCTTTTTTCCCCCTTCTCAAAAAATAACAATAATTTTGGTCTCCCTCCAGTTGCTTCTGGTAAAATACATTTTCCTGTTTTCGAAAAGGAAATTTTTGAGGGTGCAGAAAGGGTGCAAAATAAAAAATTGGTGCTTTTTGTGGGCTCAGGGACATATGGCACGACGTGTGTGTATATGCGGGGCAACCTCGTGTGCATACGTAAGTACCCGCGACGTTCTTGCGGCCGACGCCATCTTGCGCAAAACGAAGGCGGAGCCAAGTCTCTCCTCAAGAGGCTTCTCTCGGATCATTTGCGACACGTCGCTGTCGTCGCCCCGATTCGTCAAACATTTCATCGATTTGCACTCGGTTAGTTGTCTTTTCAGTTGCCAAAACTTCAGATTGATAATACATTACAAGTGTTACAAAGCAAACATTCTTATTTTTAAACTAAGAGATATGAAAACTAAAAAAAATCTAATGCAAAAAAGTAAGAAAACTAAATAAATTGAAAAACGTAATAAAACTAAATTAAAAATTGAAATACAAAAATGTATAATAGAATAAAAGAAACTAAAAATAGTAAGAAAACTGAAGAAACTAACAAAATTGATAACTTAAACAAGATGAGAAAACTAAAAAATATATGAAAATTAAAGAAACTAAGTAAAGTAACAAAACTAACTAAATAATTACAAGAATGAAAAGAATATAAAAAAATTAAGAAACTAAGAAAAAGGAAAAAACATGAAACTAAAAAAAAACTATGAAACGTAAGAAAAACTAACAAAAGGTAAAACAATCTTAAATGAATTTAAAGGGATTAAGCAAACTGAGCAAAAGCAAAACCTAAAAAAATCTTTGTACATAAAAGTAAAAAAGAGAAATATGTAACTAGCAGTACTTGCTTGCGGTTTTATTTCTCACTTTTACGAGACTTTTTTTTAGTTCAAATTTGAATATACACATCACAGATGTGGGAAAAAAAGAAAAATTAAACCGAATCATTTGCACGCAAACGAACGTAAGTTAGTTGACAACAAACTCAGTCAAATGACTTTCATATATGTATATACGAGTGTGTGACGGGCAAAGATATGAGATTGGACGATTTTTAATGTAAACTTGAAATCGAGAAAACGCGCGAGAGTAATCAAAGCGATAATAATCTTGGTACGGAGGGCCTTTGAAAACGTCCTCTCTTCTTTCAATGCTTATTTGAACCCCTTCGGGCTGTATGAATCAGTGACCAGATAGCGATTCTCTTGTGCCACCTTGCGCGCACACACAAAGTATCAAAGTAATTCATTCGAAAGGTACTTTGACACCAGCGGTGATGAGTAATTGACTGCACGTCCATTTGCAAACGACAAATATATTTTTCTCTTTCGCTCTTGCATTGAATTACACACTTTAATTATATTAAAAGATCTAATAAGTTCAATAATTATGATGCAATCACCGAATTTCATTAATCAAATACTAAAAACGCCTTGGAAATGAAAAAACCTTTCAAATGAATACCCTTAAGGCCCGGTCGGTAACGTGTACTCTTGTATTACCGACAGTGTCGGTAATTTCGAGTTTTCCTTTATCGACTTTATTGATAAAAAATAGTCTAGTTTTATTTTAAGAGTTCAACAACTTGGTCAGTAATGTGTAGTCCTAGCTTACCGACTGTCTATCGGTAATTTCAATAAAATGGGTTTTTTGTGCAATAAAATGTTTTTTAAGTAAAATTGAGGAGGAGGAGAAGGAAGGGATGGAGGGGTTTCTGACAAAATAAATATAATGAATGTACAAGTACGGCGAATCGCACGCGAATGGTACGTGCAGTTGCGACTGACTCAACAAATGCTCCGGGAGAGGTAGGCCTGCATTCCAGGTACGATTCCCCGTGTAACGTAAGAGTACAATTTATCACATATGTAGGACCGAGTCAAGCACGTATGTGCCCGTGATATGAATAAATCTGTCGAGGCACGCTTTTTGCCGGGCTTCAAGCGTCAAAGATTAATAGTACTGCGCGGCTTCCTCGAAATTCCTTTTATCTGCCACGCTTATTTTATTTTTTATTTTCCTTCTATATAAATATTATTTTAATTTGAACTAACTTTATGTATCTCCTTAAAATTGCGAGCACATACTCCAGTAAAATGATAAACATGTATGGGCCATATACATTTCTTTTTCACTTTATTTTCAAGTGCACCTGTGATTTTTGAAGTATATTTATCATTTTGAACTTCGGATATCTTGCTATGTGCCAAAGGTGTTCCAAGAACACCTGCATTTTGTTGTTACAAAAAACTTTTGATTTTCTAATTTCTCGCCGACTGTAATCCGATACTTTATTTCAACGTTAAAATCTGCATGCAGAGTGTTGCGAAAATAAAAAAAAAGTTTGTAAATTGACGTGAAAAAAAGAAGGAAAAAGGACACTAAGAAAAAAAAGAATAAGATTTGTCCAAGCCAGTCCCGTATCCGACACAATCTGTTTCTACGTTTGTGATCTCTGAAATCAACGTAACCGGTCCTTCTGCTTCTTTTTGCTCGCCTTCTGTCCGTGATTTTTATACTTTCACTTTGTTTCGTGGAAACGGACAAAAATAATTAAATGCAGCTTATATACACACACATGTTTGTTCCTCACTCTACCGATTCATTCTATCTTGATAACTGCAGACTTTTTCTTTTGTTACAACATTATTCCAGTAGACTCTCTATTTTTATATATAAAATATATATTTTAAGAAGATGAAAAGTGTGCAGCCGAGAAAAGTATCCGAAAGTTTTTTCCATTTTTTATCTCATGGCTCCTCCTCTTTGTCGTAAATTCTCGCGCCTATAAAACAGCTCTTCGCCATTGCAGAAATGGCGTGATGATTCTCGAGCAAAAGTTTCAAACTTCTTTTGGCAGCATTTTTCCAGCATTCTCTCGTGTCTGGCTGATATTATACGCTGCGAAATTCTAACCAGCAACAATTTTCTTCGGCCAATTGAATTAACACAATCTTTGTTTAGATACGATAAACAATATATAGTGTCTTATCGCGACAATGTTCGTTGTCATTAAAACTTTTTTGTCTTTCGCTGCTTCTTCTTTTTTCGTAGGCAAAAGCTTTCTCGTCGAAGTTCGTCGAGTCTTTTCAGAATGAATTACGAGTCTTTTTCATGCGAACTTCCGTCGGACAGATAGGAAGGGAGTGTCGTGTCTTAAGCTTGAATTAATGCCCATAACTCAGACACAAAAGGGAAACCGAGAAACAGGGTGGCTGCGTGGAAAAACAGTTCTAGCCGCCATCGCGCGGCGTTATCAGCAGCGTATGCCCAGAAGGCGGTGGTGCTTGTTCGCGAACAAGAATCCACTCGATATATCGATCGCAAGTTTCCTCCACTGCGGTACGTTACAACCTGGCGAAGGGTGGCATACATCTGCAAATGTTCCGGTGTCAATGCACGGCAAAAAAAAGGAAGCAGAAAAGCATGCAAATCAATAAACTAGAGGAAACTTTTTATTTTGCTTTGTGTTGTGTCCATAATTCAGAAATATATTTGAAGCAACAATCAGTTTAGTGTGGGTACCAGTGGGAGGAAATTATGATGTACTAAGAAAGTGGAACAATAATAATAATAATTAATTGAATTATTAAGGTACGAGTAACATTTATATATATTCCATAAGTTGCAGAAGAATAAACACTTATAATAAATGTTTATTTAAATAATTGTTGTGGACATTGTATCAAAAATCAAAAACAAAAATTTGGTTAAGTTCTAATTAGTTTTTGAATTCTTCAACAACTTATACAATTCTCTAGTAAATGAATAGTGGTTTATTGATTTTGATTGGTTACAAATAGTCACTTTATACACGACAATTCCATGAAAATCTAGTGTAAAACTAACGCCATCTGTGCAGTTTCTTCTTAATTAACATCGGAATATATCCCTTCCCCCGCTAAACACTTCCTATAATTATTGAACTGAATTAAAAAATTTTAACTTGCATTAATTTGTTGACTGTTAAACACACTGGCAATTTTGGAATATCACTTGCAAATAATCCATCAATAACTTTAAATCTCACTTATTTAAATATTTGCTTGCGGTAAAACAAATCTAAACATAAATAATAACGTAAGAACGTGAAATATGTAAATTAATGTATACAGTCCAAATATTTGATATTTATTATCAGTATCGCTACTTTACTATTATATTATCTTCTTAAATACCTACACATATCAACATCTAAATTTAAGTTCTTTATTCTGTCAAATGGACAATTGTTTTATGGCCTACAATATACTTACAATATAGCCAATGTCGGTTGAGCATCTGATGAGATCGTCGGACATCTTGCTTACGACTGACTCAACATGTCGGTTTCTGTCAATGTTGCCAACATAAGTACACTGGTCTCTACAAATATGGACAGGCAGTAAATCTGAGATATTTAAAATGTCGCCATATTGAGAAACTCGGCGCGCAGATTTAAATTATATATGCTCAAACATATTCAATTAATGTAACTGACTGTTTCTTAAAAATATATTATCCATTTAACGATTTACCAAAGTATAACAAAACTTACTGTAGTTGTTTTTATGTATTTTCATAAAATCCGCTTAACCTGAAAACATCTGTGTTTCAGGCAGGATGTCAACGAGTGGCGTGGCGAGCGGTCCGGTGAGCAACATGTGCCGGCCGCACTTTGGCGCGGCGGTGCTCCACCCGTGGATCCCGAGCAGCGGCGCCGAGGCGTCGAAGCCCTGGGCGTTCGGGAGCGCGTCGTCGACTGGCGGCTCGGCCGGCGAGGACAAGCCGCAGAGCCCTCTGGGCTCGTCGTTACCGCCGAGCAGCGGCAGTCTGGCTGGGCACGGGGCCGGCTCCGGGCACCATCTCTTTTCGTTTCCGCCGACCCCACCTAAGGACGCCACCCCCGATAGCATAACCGCTAGCACCACCTCGAGCACGACCAACGGCAACAACTCCACCAGTAACAGCAGCAACAATAACTCACTCAACCTGGGTAGCGGCAGCAACGAGTATCAGGCGGCGGTGGCACACGCGGCCGTGATGGGTGCATTCATGCACCACCAGGATGCGCTGGGCGCCAGTTCTGGGAGTTCCTGCGACGTGAAGCCCTCGGTGATGCTGGGCCACCATCACGGGGCGCCATCTCCGCCGCACCAGCAGCACAATGGGTCCAACGGCAGCGGTTCGGGACAGGTTAAGCAGCGCGAAGGTAATAATCAATCGGGCGGCGGCAGCAGCCAGCAGCAGCAGCAGGACTACCAGAGCAACCAGCAGCAGGCACCGAATTCGCCTTCCTGCCGGGAGTCCTACCACGCAAATTCCACGTCCCAGTACGATCCCACGGCCACGGCTTACAACATGTACCAGCATTTACAGTACCCGAGCCACCATTCCCACAATCCCCACAATGGACCGGCGTCGATATTTGCCGCCAATCATCACGCGAACAGCGCCGTCACCGGCATCAGTCCCGAATCAAAACTATTAGTCACGCACACCAACAATCCCAATTCTCCTCCTGGTTCCCAACAACAGCAGCAGCAAAAGCCAAGGAACAAGTCCAGAACCTCCGCCGGTAAGCGGCAGCCATTATTTTGTCACCAGTTTTTCTATCATTTTTCCGTTACATTTTTCTTTTACCTGTTTTGGTTTAAAGTTTTGTTTCGTTCGTTTTGTTTGGAAGTATGTGGGGGCCTGAGAATGTTTGATATTTTAATTTCCCGCAAGAAAGATTTTTAGAGGTAAATTGCATAGGTTATGTTTAACATAAACATGTTTATGTTTACTAGTGGACAGAAGTATTCATTAAAAAATATCCTTGTAACCTTTATACTTTTGTTGTTTATGTCAAAATTTAGATACAAGTTGAGTATTTTTTTAAAAAATGGGATCGTCATTAAGCAGACTTAATCCTGAATATGACACTGCGAAAATAGGGTGGTAAATTTAACATGTTAATTTAAAACTTCGATTAACATTATTATTTATTAACTATTTAAATCTGTAAAATTTTAGTTGTCAAGTTACTTATTTAAGTATCGATAATTGATTAATATTTGAAGTTTTAAATTTACATTTTACATTTAACATTCTTCTAGTCTTAATTCAGCAGTGCCATATTCAGGAGTAGTTCCACTTAATGCCAACTCCACAAAAACAGATTGATAAAATGAGATTATTTCTGATACTTGATGTTTTTAAATTTTGTTCATTTGTTATTACATTAAAAATAAAGGAAAATAATTCAATTAAATAATATTACTTTCTCTTCGTCTTTTGTTATGTTTACAACTCAGTTCAAAAAACAGATTTCAATGAATTGAGAAATATAAAATGAAATTCAAAAAGTTTTACTCGACAGTGAGAGTCGAGTAAAAATCAGACCCTCACTGGGAAGAAAATGTTTTTGGAAACCCACATACTTCTGTTTTTAATATCCTATTTAATTAATCATTTTGATTATACGAGAAAATTATTTCAAATATTATTAGAAATTTGACAACAATTTTCTATGTGTTTAAAGTTTTACGAACACTTTTTTAACATAGTCTCTTTTTTTCCTGTTTATTTCTCTGCTGAGTCCATAAAAACTGATAATAACAAAATTTATCCATTAAAACTAACAATAATTATATCTTTTAATCATCTTAACAAGTTCTCCGGTTACTTTTATTATTGTTTGTTATTTGAGTTTGTTTGTTTTTTAAGTATAATCATGTATTTTGAGTTGTGTTTGTTATGATTTTATCATTCCTTCGTGGCTTTCGGTGGCGGTCGTCAAAAAAGCTTCATCTAGACAAATATATACATTTTTATATATTTATAACAAAAAAAGTATCGTATTATTGTTACATTTAAGACAATACGTCTTTTTTCGAATCATTAATTTTTTTTCTCAATCCGAATTCTCGCTACTGAGGGCACACAGTGATTTTTGTATTTTGCCTCACAAATTTTTTCAAGTGGCACCCACAAAGCGCGCGCACAAATTCATCTAAAAATTGACACAACACGCACGTTGTTTTTTTTTTCGATGTGGTGTGGCTACTGTACATATACATATTTTTAACCCTGTACCACAGCAGTTTTTTCCCGACGACACTTTGTTTGTTTTGATTAATCGTCTTTAAAAGAGTTCCTTGTTTTCCTGGCAAAATATATAAAATTAAAAAAAATCTTAATTGAAAAACGAATAAAATTAGTATTAAAAAAAACTTTACAGTCAACGAGACAGAATATTTTCTTCATGTTTTTTTCCCTCCTTTTTTTTCTTCGCGCTTGGAAAACTCCGGATACGCGTATTGCTGTAATCGCCAGTGGCGAAAATCCTAATTCTGCGTATATAACAATGGAAGCGACGGCTAATTAAATTCCACGCGAGACGAGGAAAATTCGCAATATCAAGTAACACATATATATAAAGCCTTGAGAGAGTTATTCGCGAAACCTAATTGAGAAATCTTATATATACGATTTCACGCGGCGAATTAAATTTGTCGTTTGTATATGTTTTAAAGGCAACAACAATTTTTGCGCGATAACCATCGGAATTCCTTGATATTTATTTTGTTGTTTTTTGCTTCCTCAAAGCATAATCGACGCGCATTGTCTTTAATAACTTAACCAGCCGCGATTACGAATTTAAATCGCGCCCCTTTATCGCCCTCATATCGGAACCGGGTTGAGTATCCAGGGGTGGCTGCTGGTCTTCCGCTTTAGATAGGATGGCCGAACCGACCAATGGCACTGCCGATCGTTTTGACGCGTGTTACACGATGTCAAAAAAGAGATAAAGAGAGAGAGAGAAAGAAAAAAATAAATTTTTTCTTGCACGCTGCGGGAGGACGCAACAACATGATGGGATCACGGTGCAGTATATCCGTGCCTGTTAGAACGGATGACTCGGATGGTCCGTTTTTTAATAGTAAGAGTGTACGGATACATGACTCAAAGTGATTCGGCAAAAATTTTACATTTAGATTTGAAAATAATTACAAAACGAAAAGAATTAAAATTGTAATCACAAAACATCAATAAGAGCATTTAAAAATAAATATTAAAGACTGTATAAAATTATTATAAATATAAATTTAAACATCAATAAAAAAAACAAAGTTTAAGACATTGGTACATAAATAGACACAACATTACAGTAAGATCTGAATTCAATAACATGAGTATTCAAAATGTAAACAACTGCAGTAAATAAACAAAACAAAAAAGTCTAATTTGACCTTTACTGGTGTTTATATTTTGTTATGACTTTATCTAAATGATATTTATTTTTTGATTAACGGAATCCTTTTTTAAAATTTACATAAGATTAGTATATATTGATATATTAAAAGCCAAGTTTAACAAGCTAAGTTAGAGTAACGATTGTGAAGATATGAACGTAGTGCATTCTTGGAAATATTAAAAAAAATCGATGTTTCTTGATAGTCTGTTACCGATAGGAGAGGCTCGATTGAAGGTATCATTAAATCCATGTTTAGTTCTACAGCGTTTTAACTTGAAAATATCTGTACTATACCAATGAAAGGGTCTAGTTTCATAACTAAGATCATAGTTACTCTGAACCATACAAGAGATAGTAAAAAAGCTGAATCGATAGAATTATTCATAATTTTGTGTAAAAACAAAATGTCGCTTATTTCGCGTCTTTGTTTTAATAAAAGAATATCAATTTCATGTAAAATAGTTGAGTAATTATGATCTATATAAGACATAGGTAAACCAATTTTATAAGACATATATCTTAAAAATGTGTCGTAGTTTTTCAAGAAAATTAATCCATATAGGATCGTATGGAGTACACACTATACTGATATTTTGTGATTAAAAACGTGATAAAAATTCGGATTTTTTTAGTTAAAAAAAAAAATTACCTTATTAATGGATGACAAACAAAATCGTCATGAAACCGTACTCTGCTAATGAATGGCTGGTTCCAACTTAGACGATGTCGTCGTTGTTACGAAACTAATCAAGACAGCGATCCATGTTCGCTCGTTTCGGAAGTTAGACACCGTCTTTCTTGGAAATCGGCGCGAATCTCGCATAATTATCCAATCCCTTCTTTTTCACTTTCTCACCGTCCATCCTTCTCTGCTGCCCAAATCCTCTCGAACCTCTGCTTTTGCTCTGGTAATCGCTTGATGGTATGTCCGCTGTGCATGCGACTTCTATATAATGAATGCGATCAATGATCGAATGGGTCGCAGCTCTCGATTTGGCAATCTAGTTTAGAATGCGGGGAATTAATACCGATCGAGAGTTGCGACCACCTTCGACGCTTGAGCTTTTTTTTTTGTTTGTTTTTTTTTTGTTTTTGTTTTTTTTTTAAGATTTCATTTAGATGTCAATGCTAATTTTAGTCGAAGTCGTTCGAAGGCAACGAACGAAACCAAATTTCGCTCTTTTAGCCAAGCACTCTCTGTTAGATGAAATATAATAATAGTTATAAGTGCTTTAGAATTGGACTCTTAAAATTAATTGCTTTTTTGTCCGACAGAGGGTCGTGAGTGCGTCAATTGCGGTGCCACATCGACACCACTCTGGCGACGGGACGGAACTGGTCATTATTTGTGCAATGCTTGTGGATTGTACTACAAAATGAACGGACAAAATCGGCCACTTATCAAACCCAAACGACGCCTCGTAAGTACCTAAACTGTGTTAATAAGATTATTATAGATTAGATATTTATTTATCGATAATAATATATTAGGAACAAAGAAAAGTATAAACATAATAAACAAAACTATTACAAAGTTCAGAGTAAATTTGGACAAAAAAGGATTAAAACGTACTACGTTTATTACAGTTTGAGAAATAACAATTATTTTTATATCATTCACACAGAAATAATGTTGGATACCTTTACTTTAAATTTCATTAGAAGACTTAAATTTATCACGTAAAGATTTAAAAAATTAATATGTATTTAAACAATAATAAACCAAAAAGGTATACAATAACAGTAAACAAACGAAGTCACTCAGCAAATTTGAAGATAAACAAAAACAACAGTAGCAAAACAAACCAAAATAAAAGGTATACAATAAAATATTTTTAAAGTTAAAAATAAACAAAACTAACAGTAGTCGAATCGATTACAACAATAAAGAAAGAGCCTCAAAACAGAAGCAATCACTTTTGTTTGGTGTACAGTTTCATTGCGATCGATGAGCGAAAAAAAGAAGGAAAGGAAAAAAGCAACATAGTTGAACGAAAACTGACTCTTTTCGTGAGTACTGCTCATCGAAAATCGCGCGCGAATTCGATTTATTTTTCGATTCCGCTGATGGAATGGCCTGACTGAAATACAACGCGGAAATTTGACACCCGTAGTAGAGCTTTTTGTTATATCGACGCAATTGCGCGCGATCAAATTGCCTGGCTCATCGATACAAAGTTATTTTCTATTCTTAAGGCCATCCACCTTGTGTACGCGGAAATCGATGCGTTTCGACCCGCCCACCGGTCATTCCCGGCCGTTTCTCATATACACGTACCAACAAACAAGCCAAAAGCATGTTTATTACAGCCCTGTTTTCACGCGCTCGTCAATCGTGTCTTGAATCATAATAAATACCGCTTAAAATTCAACTTGTCAAGTCATATTTTTTTTCCTTTTTTTTTTTGTATATATAATATTTTGCAAAATTACTTGTTTATATATTTTGCAGCAAGTTTGTATGTATACATCTTCCAAAATATGTACATAAAAACAAACAAAATAAATAGAAAAAAAGTAAAATACTCAAATGTAAACAGAAAAAGATAAAATTCAAAGTTCAACAGAAAAATAATAACATTGAAAATGAAGGTATATAAAAAGGAAACTTTTTTGAAAATTAAAATAGTTCAATACATAATTTTGGTGGATACCAAAAAAAGAAAAAAAGTTTAAATTTAAATGAATGCACTCGAAATGTATATATGCGAGAACTTACTTCGATATCCCGCCGAGATTACGAGGCTACTCGAACTGTCGGCTTTGATTTTTCGACTAATTAGTTTGCTCAGGAACGAGGCCAGTTTTGTTTTGAGAGAATGGGCCTAAAGATTATTTATTATGGTCCTTAAATCCTCCGAAAGTTGATATCCAAGTGCGCGAAACTGTTTTTGATAGGCCGGGCCCAGATGTGTCAACCGAGTTGAATAAAAAAAAAGAGAGTGAAAGAGACGAAAAGAAGAGGAAGACAACGACAGGGGCGATTACGATCTTGGGAAACAAAGCGAGGGCACCAGGTATATACTACACGCGTGTTGGACTACCGGTATAATAATGTTCAACACAGAGTGTTGTTACGTGGCATGCGCCTGCGTAGAGAGTTGCCGGTGTGTGCCGGCCATGTAACAGCCATATTGCCTTGATCACAGCCAGATAGCAAGGGTTGAAACCCCGCCGCCATTTTTGATCCCCGCGAACGATAGCGAACAGCTGGCAAAATTTGTGCTCAAAAACTCTTTATTGCCAAACTCAGCTCTTTTATTGGCTCTTTGTCCGTCTTCCTCATCCGGTGGGCCACGCTCGTATTTCAAAAAACTGCCTTCTCGCGCCGCGGGGTACCTTTGCTTTTCATCACCAGAGCAACAAACAACAATGAACAACAATTTTCAATCAATTTTTCTAGCCTATTAACCAAGGTATTACGTTTTTTTCAGGTTAAGAGCTACTGTAACAAAAATATTCTTTATATCTTTGTAACTCTGATAGTCTTACTCGAACTAATAACTAATCTGAAGATTGGCATAATAGAAGAAGAGCTGAGCATCATCTTAGTTTAAATATAAGCTTAGATTAAGACGACAAAAATACATCCAAGTTTCTATACATTTCTAAGAAAATGGATACAGAGAATTATTGAAAGGTAAAGAAGATTAAAAAGTATAAAATTACGTAGTATACGACGAAAAAAAGAACTGAAGAGGAGGATTAGCAATATTATTGGGTGAAGTACCAGAAATACGAAAAAAAAATGATCATACTGTGGAAATATATATATTATAGTTCTAGCTGATATTTTCCATATATATTAAGTAGCGAGAAAAATTTGGTCGCACAGTTTGCAGTAAATCAGCGAGCAAAAATGTCGCAGCTCCCGTCTGGAAATTATTTACAACTATTCCCGCAGTTATATATATACTCACACACATTTTGTTGTAACGGGTGCGATCTATAATACGGTCTTGGCATGTATATGAAGCCTTTAACGCCTCGGACAATGCAGGTCCCCGGAGACAATGCCCCACGAGCATATATATATATATATACGCGACTATTCATTTTCGTGGCAAAAGATGTCGTCGAGGGATAACCTTGGAAACCTTCGTTGGACAAAATTTGTAGGATCTCGGTTATGCTATTTTTACCATCCCCTCGCATATTTAAATGCTATGGTTATAAATTGTCAAATCGACATCAGGCATATTTTGTTGCGCTTGGGTCTACACTATTTTGGGAGCCCTTTGGAATTTTGCGGCTTGACCGATAATATCCCTTGAGTCTCTGCCAGAAAAGCTACGTGGCATTCACAACACGCTGCCAGTGTGCGATATCTGAATTATGTACCGAATGCAAATGTTCTGAGCCATTGTGTGTGTCGCGCGCGACACGCTTCATCCATCTTTGAACTTATTTGTGGATTCCTATCATAACATCGATAATATTTGCATCCAGCTCGCGTTTCATGACTCGTGGAGGTCCAAATTATAATTAGCTCACTAATGGAATACAAATGTATAGATCTCTTCTACGTTTAATGATCCTCCCGTTCAGTTATTGATTTTCGTCTTTTTTTTTGTAGAGAGAAAAAGCACACGCGTTTTATATTTTTCCGTCGAGTCGTTCGGGATTGGTCCTTGATTTTCGGAGGGTTGCTTTTTCTGGTCGGTGGGATGGCAAGATCGCGACCAATGATAGAAGTCAGCTGGTGCTCTCCCCTCGCACGTATGAAAGCCACCCTTATGTCTGGCAAACCAGTAATCCGTATATAGTATACCTATACAGAAGAGCCGAGAGATAAAAAAGGAGAAGAGAGCGAAAAAAAAGAAAATAACTGGGGTCGCTGCGTATAAAAGGATTACTACTGTATAATGAAACGAATAAATGGCAAAGCGATTTTGTGTGTTGAATATATTCCCACACGTGTAAATTGCTTTGTTCTTTGGCTTAATTAATTTGGAGTGACACCAGTGACGGCATCATATCGGGCCGAAAAATTTATGCCCGAGTATCGGAAGCAATTTACAAGTTAATAGGTTAGTCCGATTTCTGCGATTTATTTCGGTTGTACGCCCATCTAATTGGCCAGGTAAGAAAGAAGAAAGAAAAGAAAGTTAATATAACCCGATGGATATTGACTATCTTTAACACCTTGTACCATCAATTACAGCCTTTTTTCGTTCAAATTTTTTGAATTCCAATTAAAGCACGCGTGCGACAATTTATATATATATATATTTGTGTGTGTGTGTGTTTGTACTTTTTCATTTGTTTCGACAATTTATTTTGCACGGACGCAAAAAAGTGCAGTCCAAGAAACTCGATAAATCTTGGTCCTTTCACGCAGACGATTGGCGAGCGTCCATTATTGCCTCGAAAAAGCCGAATAAATCAATCCTGCTCTGGCAAAATCAATTGCAAAACACCTTCCTTGCGTGTTCGCCTCTTTTTTCTTTATCCCCGGCTCTTTTATCATTGTTTAATTTCATTTCGGATTATAAACAAATTAACTCGCAGATAACAAGATTAAATTGGTGTCTTCGAGGGATATATTTACATGTAATCTTGATTATTTTCGCTTTATTTTTGTTTATAATAATTAAATGCAAATTGTTATTGAAATCAGCACCTTAATTTTATTGATCAATTCGTGTGAAATTGTTTTTGTCGTTTAACTGCACGTACGCATGTCTAACGAACGCCAAAGTCAATACGGCTTACGCTCGCGCACGCGTCCTTTTAGACCAATCAGAAATTCTCATCGAGCGCATGACTTTTGTACTGAGCATTTTGTCGATCCAAGCAGTTTTACCCATAAAAAAACAAAAAATCTTTTATCTAATCATGCTAATGTTATCAAAAAATCATTGTTATTGAGATAATTCCCGAGGTTTTCGCATTAATTTTATATTTCAAGTATATTAAAGGAAAGTTAAAAATTGTAGATAGATCCAAAATTGATTTCTGCTATTATAAAAGACAAAAGTTGAATTTTAATTTTGGAACAAAAATGCATCGTCTGTATAAAACAGTTTCTAAATATATGTATTATATACACATGTATGTATCGATAATAACAACGTATTAGAGAACAATTTATTATCGTGCGTTAAATACATTTGAAGCCGGTACTATCTGTGCACTTAATCATAATTGGAGATCGCGATCGGTATCTGACCGTCATTGTTAGCGATACAGGCATTATTTTTTATCAAATGCTTAATCATCCATAATGATTACACGAAGAGTCTTCGTTGTACCGTCGAACGCTGCCGTGCAAGACCTGCTCTGTTAAAAGTCACTTTTAACTCTCTTCCCCCCCCCCTCCCCAGTGCCTCTTTCTCTTTCACGAGGGTGGGTGCGACCCGCAGTGACAAGTAACGGCCACTGTGAAATTATTATTATATTATGCCTGTCCTGGTATAACGGACAACTCAAAACTCTCCGGACTAATCTCGATTACTTTCAGTCCAATTTCATGTGAGAAATCAATTATGGGATTAAGTTGCACGCATCTTAGATATACTGACACATAGTGGTCCGAGAGGCTACTTTTTTCGTTACGCCGAATTTATTTTAAATATATATATATAGGAACATTTTTTTCTTCGAACGTTAAGCTACTGAGTTTTAAAGTGAGGAGGATTTTGATTACCTTTCATTTTATGCATGTCAATCTGATAAGAAATAATTTGGAGTTCATTTTAAAGGTGAAATGCCAACACTGATTAAGATTTAAGTATACTTTATATACATAATATACTTTTGCAGTGTACAAAATATTTCTTTGCAAATTATTGCAAAAACTTTTGTTTAGCAGTGTATATTATTTTAATAACAATTAATAGTAAAATGTTTGCAAATTTTAACACTGCAAAAAAAACTTTTGTTTTTAGTAAAGTATATATTATTTTAATGACCATTAATAGAAAAATGTGAGGTCTTTAATTAATAAATGTAGAATTTTGTGCAATTAATCAAATCCCTCCGAGTAGCTCATTTTTGTTAATGAGACTGAGTGTGGTCAAAAAGCCACCGGGATTTATAAGGAAGCTGTACGCATACACTGCCAAGAATATATCCTGCCCAAAAGAATGAGAGTCCAGCTTTATAAACGTACACACTTAACAATGTTGCAGAGGCTACGCTTTAACGACCCAATAAATAAGCAATAATACAGTTTTGCCAGTCTTGTTTGCTGGGTAAAATGCGATCAGAAAATTTTGCATTGCACAACTTGCATTAAAAAAAAAAAAAAAAAAAAAAAGTGTACAAGAAAAATAATTATATGTACTCGCGCACATTTCTAAAACCGTTTATTGTTTTATCAATCGTGAGCGACGACTTGTATAAGCTTTTAATAACTACCTGCATTGGTAATAAATGACGCACAATTAACATACAAATAGTCCATAATTTACGAATAAATTATACACCTGTTGACAAGAATTTAACCTCAGTAGTAAGATATTGTTTTCCAGCAGTTTTGCGACCACTAATGAATTGGCATTAGAAAAAAAAAAGAATTGTGTCTACATTTTCTATGATTATTTTTAAAAAGTCAAAAAGACATCAATTGTCGTGCTGGCGATTTATTAACGTGCGATTCGATCGGCAATTGGCAATCGATTAAATCATTTTGTGCAATAATTATAATATAGAAGTCAACATGCACCGAGAAGTGGACGTGTAACGATGAATCATACGCGGCTTAGGCATCGCAAATGCCGCCGGGAAAAGGAAAGAAAAGATAGTTTATATGCACGTCCGTGACTGCTGCGCGCATATACAACATGCACACAAATAATTAGCAATAAATCGCACTTGATCGGTACATTGGCTGCCGTACTATGCCACGAAAATGACACACAAATGGCAGCTTTTAAATGCACATTTCTTTCAAAATCTGTTTTTAAGAATATTTCAAATATATGTCATTTGAAGGACGTCAGTTTTGACAGATTTCATCGCACAGGATCTCCGTAAGAATTAGAAAAAAATGGTGGTATTTGTATCCTGGAAAAACTACAAGTACTGTGACAAAGGTATAGATACTCTGGAAAAAAGTATGGGTTAAAAAATGTGTATCATATTTATTTGCATTATGCGCACATGTCATAAATAAAAAACCGTGAACACGGTTAAATGTACCGTTGCACAGGCATAAAATCAGCGCGATACTTTTGTTCGGCAAAAGGAGCTTTCTCTCGATACGTTCACGTATAGTTGCGCGATAAGCGGTGATAAGGGGGTTTCGGAGGTTCACGCATAAACAGCGCGCCTATAATTATTATGATCGCAAGGCTGGCCACCTTGCCCTAATAAACCGAACAGGATACTCGACCTGTGTCAAGCATTGTCTCTCACTCTCGCGTATATGCGTATACACGCGCAGTTGCACAACTTCTCTCTCACAATCGCTCGCACACAGGGACGTATGTGTGTGTGTGTATGTGTAGACAAGCAGAAGAGAAAAGATAGTTTGGAAAGACAGTCGGGCGGCTGAAATACACTGTTAAGATGCCAAGATATCAATGCTACTTTTTAACAGGCCAAAATATTATTGATTACCCTGCAAAAAGTTTGTTATCACTGTAAAACATATTCGGACATTTTGCAAAACGATTTTTTTACAGTGTAATATCGATTAAATATACTGCTACAAAATTTGTTGCACTCCAAAGATATTTCAATTATACTGCTGAATTTTTTTTTCCCAATGTAATAATAGTTAAATACACTATAAAAAGTTTTTTAAAGCTATACAAAAATTAAATATCCTGGAGAAAACTTGTTTACAGGGTAAAAATAAATTAAATAGTCTGCAAACAGATTTTTACACTGTAAACAGTAGTCAGATATTTTGCAACAAAAATGTTTGACACTGCAAATATACTTGAATAATACTGCTCAAAATTTTTGTTCAGTGTAATACAATAGTTAGATACACTGCAAAAATATCTTTCACACTATGAGCATATGTTAAAAACTTCTTACAGTGTAAAAATGGTGTATTACATTGCAAAAAGTTACAGTAAATTAATTTTGTTCGCAAAAAGTAGGCTTAGATGAATCGTTGTGGATGTGTGAGCGGAGTTATGTTAAGTGTGTTTAAGTGCGCTCTAGTGAACTTTTAGTCACGACCACACCCAATATCTACGTCCGCGCACAAGGTTGGACCCAGCGCACGCACCCACATATCGAATCCTATGTGTGCACTTTCCACCAGACACGCAAATCATTTTATCGATTTTCCACGAGAGAATAATGGAATTTGAAAAAAAAAAATAATTTGTTGCAACTCAAAATATTGTATCAATTGTAAAACGGTATTTATACAAGTGTGAGACGCGTGCCATCTTGCGTTATCGGCCAAGAAATGCGATTACGTAACGGTACGCTGTGTTTTACAATGTTCGCCATTGCCCCTCGCGCAAGTAATATTACAAATTATCATAGCCGATAAGATCGGCGCTTTGCGAGAAAATTGTATTTTCATTTTGATAAAGTCTCATTCATTGTTGTAGATATTTATAAGTATATATATATATATATTTATTTAATACAAAACGAATAAATTTTTGGTGCTCCGAATTTCAATGACCGCTCTTTTGGTCTCGAGCCAGATCACAATGTCACAGTGTGTCATTATAAAGTTAAATTAACCGAACAAATTCACAAAACGAAAATAACATGTTTACGAGAAAAGCACAGTGCGCGATTTTTATCTCTCAAGATTTGTAAAGTAAAAATACAATTTTACTACATCTTTTTTTTGGAATTCTAAAAAAAATGTTTTCTTAGAAACATATTATTTTTATAAAAAAAAAGAAAAAAAAGCAAGAAATTTTAATCGAGAAAGAAAAAGTGATAAATTGAAGACATTCTTTGTAATTATACATTTAAATGAAACATATATTCTCTGTAAAAGCATCAATTCACTTGAAACGTACAATTTTATAAATGATAATGAATGCTTTCACTGAATGAAGATACAAAAAAAATTGCACGCACACATTTTCTCAGTTGAATTATGAACGATCGACTCATTAATGCTGTGGCGCTCATATTTTAGCGATGAGATAACGAGATTTTAGCGACCGATGACATCATCAGAATATAATAATCATTCGGAGGAAAAAAAGAATTGTCTATATATACATACATATATATATATATATAAATAAATAAGAAAGGAATCCATGCGCGCATTTCGACGGCAACTTCATTTTCCATCTCTCATTGTAGTTTATGCGGCATCGCTTTCCACGCGAATAGTCATCTATAATTCAAGGCGTTACAAGTTAAACGTACGCGAGAGAGCATAAATCTCATGGGATCTTTCAATAGCAGTAAACGGTTACACGCAAAGTTTCCGTATTTCAAGTCCACTTGAAACTGACTCTCTAGAAAAATCTAAAATTATGTTTTTTTAAAGAGTTCAATGCAGCGGATGAAATTTGGTGTAAATGTTCCTTAAGTATCCCAGAATGTTTCCTCAACATTTCGTCAAGTTGGTCCTCGAGATAAACAATTTTTCATATGAATCAGTAGATCTTACAACTTTTGATATGGGTCAATACAGAGTTGGCTTAACAAACCACGAAATTCAATGGTATATAAAGAAAAATTTATTCTCTTGACTACCAATTTGGTCTCACTTGCTCAGCCAGTTTTTAACCATTTTTTATCCCACTTCTGTTGCTGATGACACGTGCGATCCTGCCAGGATCGTTCTTTGTAAACGCGTAATGGCAGCTTAATATTCTTCTGAGATACTCCGGTGATGATTTACGACACTATCTTGCGAGTCGTTCAAAATTTCTTTATTAAATTATAAAACACTTGTCGCTGAATTATTGATATCTATAAAAATGTTGCACAAAATAAAAGAAACAAAATTTTAATTGCACTTAGAGAAAAATATTATAATTGCTCGTTTCTTTTTGTTTTGATTTACAAAAAAAAAGAAAAATAAAAGGGAA
>JABFPM010000225.1:0-22736 GCA_022817325.1 Idris sp. 1 HC-2018
TTATATCTACAACGGGAAAATTAGAATATGTGAACGGAATTCCGAAATCTGATCCTAAGTTGAGAAACTTAAAAACGTTTTGGAGAAAAACAACATTTGATAAATTTTCAATCCACTTTTGATGCTTGAAATTAAGAAAGTTTTTATCTTTGATAATTCTTAGCTTTTTTTGTTCTATGTTTTAAGATATTTTTAAAGATCCGATAATCATAATTAGTCAACTTGCTTCGTATCTACCTATTATTTTTAGATGCTTGTTGGTTTAATTTTTTTTTACTTAAAAATTTATCATCAATTTCTTAATTTAAAAATTGTTGTTTAATTCGTTCTTTAATTGTATCAGATCTGTATACTTGTTATTCTTTAATTATATATTTAATTTTAAAGTGTCCAGGTGTTTGGGCCAAAGATGAGCTCGATGACACTCCAGTAGAAAAACAAGTTGTTCCTTAGTTGTTTCTGTAACTGTAATTGGTCCTTGGTGGTTGTCCCCATGTCATGATCATAGTTAATTCTCAGATATTCAAAGAAACCAATATTATTCATTTTTTTATAGATATTAATTGGTTTATTGCCAAAAGTAAATTTCAAATTTGTTAAAAAATTTTCCACTCATTCTTTAATTATATTTACAATTCATTTTGAACAAGGCCTATAAGAACGAAAGAAATAGTTAAAAATAACAATAATAACTACTCTATGTGGAATGTTTAAGAAAAATTATTATTTATTTTTTAATGGTCAAAATTGGCGTTTCGAATTTGTTAAACAAATTGATATTCAAAGTGAATAATAATACGTAAAAATCATTTACGTAGTCAATAATGAAACTGATTACATACAGATCTGAAATTTTTTTAACAAATTTGAAAAGTGTTCATTATATCAACATATCTTGTATATTTTATGAAAAAAAAATTATTTTTTTTATGAAAACAATGTAATGTTTATTATACCTAACCTCTAAATTTTGCACTTATATGCAAATGCCCAGGTATTTGTATATAATTGTATAATAATTAGAATAAAAAGGTTGACAGCAAAAATGTTTCGATGGATAAATCATTTTATTGTTATCTTTTTTATCCACATGTGTACAACGATACACTTGTCTTTATCGTACTTATGGAACATTTCCATCCTCTTAATAAATTCGAATTGAAATCTTGAGTCTTTTGATACTCAAAGTGATGTATTTATCTTCATAAAAATTGTTAAATAAATATATAGCAATTGTATTTTAATTGTATTTTTTATTATTAAACAACCCACACATCCACTGGAATAACGATGATCCTACTATCATATTACTATGATATAACAAGTTTGTCAAAAATTTGTCAGATGTGTATCACATGTGACAAACTATTTCCCTCTCAAGATTTAAACCTTGTGACATCACTGGTGATGTCATAGCACTGTCACAGTACACTGTGACTTATTTGTAACAACGTTGTGACTATCAAAAAATATATTATATTATAATATTTTTCTGAATATTTTTTTAGTAAAATAATTGTTTAAATAATTATAAATATTTTCGAATCTCCGGGGCGTGAGAATCTAACGCTCTACCATCCGTACCACAGACATTTTCGGAAATAGATTGTTCATTGTCAAAGATATTTGTTAGATGCATACGCGTGCTGATATTATGTAACAAAACAATTATGGTTTTGAAGCTTTCTCTGGTACGGTTGGTAGAGCGTTGGATTCTCACGCCAGAGGTTCGAGTTCGATTCCCGGGTGGATAAGACTTTTTCAATCAAATGTAACTAATGGTGGGTTTGTCGTCGTAAAAGAACATGAAAATAATTTTTTAAACATTTATTTTACATAAAAAAATATTCAGAAAAATATTATAATATAATATAATATTTTTTGATAGTCACAACGTTGTCAAAAATAAGTCACAGTGACGTCACCGAGAAGTCACAAAGAAATCACAGTGACGTCACACAAGGAAGTCATAGTAGGATCATCGTGATTCCAGTGGAAGTCTGGGAATTTTGTAACTCATAATAAATTTTTATGAATCAAATGTTCTTACGCAAAATGTACAACTAAATTTCAATTTACCTACATATATACAAAAATTTCAGGTACGAAATTGAACGAGATCCAACAATTTTGAAAATACTTGCAAGTTGATTTGCTAAGATAATTAAATTTATTGAAACGGAGACAGCAAACTAAGAAAATACACTAAAGTACTTTCTTTCTGACCGAAAGCAAAAATTTATATGAGAGAGAGAGAGAGGTATAAATCAATTTTACAATTAAAAAGTACTAATTTAACTTTTGCATTTTTATGAACACTTGTATATATTTTTTTAATGTTTGTCTTTGAAATATAAATAATCACTACTCTATAGACCAGTTACATCTAATTTTACAAAATTAAATAAATGATTGTTCGAGTTTAAATAAATTGTTTTAAATTCAACACCATTTCATTGACATTAACACGAAATATTTAAAAGTCAACAACTGTTTAATTTCGAAAAACTCAATGCAACTGGTTTACAATATACTTTGTATTAAATTAAAATTAAACTTAATATATAATTCAAAAAGCATCACTTTATTATATTTTTTAAAATATATTTTATTTATTTAAACATAATTTATATAATGATATTAGGGACAAATTACGGAAATGTTTCTTACAAAAAAAGATTCGACTTTTACAACGAACAGCAATCCTTAAAGTTTTAAAAACGGTATCTGCTTTATTTAATCTTTCGAGTGACTGTCGAAGTTTGTATGAAACACCTTGCCAAAAACTGCCCTTATCAGTCGTAGAACCTGAATTATATTTGCACATTGGTTTGAAACAGGGATTACTATATACTTTTAGAAAAACTCCTAATGATCTTATTCCATCAGTTGCAAATATAGACGTCAGTACCGATAGAGTTGCTGGAGATAAACAAAACAGAATTCATTATTGGCCAATTCAAATTTGAATCGCTAATATAAATATAAGTAAACCAGAAGTTGATGGAGTATATCGTAGAATTGGAAAGCTTTTAGATGCAAATCAATCCTTTGCTTATTTTAATGCAAAAGATAAACAAATTTATCAAGAAGGGGGAATTTTTTATAATGGCAAAACTATACTTATTTTTGAGCATTTATTGCAGATGGTTCTGTGCGAGCCTTTGCGTTAAATCACAGAGGTCATAGTGCAGCTAATCCTTGCTCCAGGTGCAAAGTGACCATTGAACATTGTGATAATCACATTTTAGTTTACATTTATGAATATGATGAGCACAGGACAAACGAAGAATACGTCGCTCGAGATTTTCAGATCCTCATTTCAAATCAGGCAAATCTCCTTTGGAATATTTATTTCCAAACTTAAAGCAAGTTGTTTTTGATTACATTAAATTCTTTTAGGACTTACTAAAAAGTTTTTAGGCTCTCATATTTTAAATGTTTAAACCATTAAGTTTTGGTATAAAAGTGGGTTAAAAGCGGCAACTTTTACACCAAAATATAATTTAAATCATGCATGCACCGAAAATATCGGTCAACTTCTGGTGTTTTGATGGAGCATTTTTGGTGCAACAAATTTACACCAAAATACGGCCATATTAGAACCAGATTTCCACCGATTTCAAACCAACAAATTGGTGCGATTATAGAGCATAACTGTTGCACCACATTTTTACCTCATCTACACCAATAAACAACCAAAGATTGAGGGAATTTACTGATGCAATACAGCTCCACAACCGAGTTGAGAATTTACACCCTTTATCGCACCAATTTTAAACCAGTTTTCACCACGTATGCCCCAGAAGTATTGATCGGAATTTTGCATGCAATTCTTTTAGGTTTCCCATTAAAAGTCGCTTTTGAAGCAAATCCTTTTGACCTGTATAGCAATTTCTAACCGAAATAGTGTCTTTTTTACCAGGCATGGGAGAACTGACATGATCACTGTCGTAAAAATTAACTACTTTGCCAATCGTCTCTTCGGGAATCATATTTCCTATTTAAAAATAACACTATATTAGTAATGTAATTTATATTATAAACAATACAATTTTAGCAAGTATGTACAATACATACCAACTTTCTTTGCAACAGTGGCTAAAATTCCTTTGGTTAATAATAATTTTTTTGCTTTTCTTATTAAATAACGACTTGTTTCAATCTTTTTAGCAGCTTTAGAAATATTCCAATATAATATAGGTAAAGCTGTAAGTAATTGAATATTTTCATTTTTACTTGTTTTAGGATCATGGAACTTTTGTTTAAAATCTGATAGCATCTCTTCCGGATAAAATATATCCTGTTCAAAAAAATATTTTTTTAATTTGAATTAATTTTGTAAATCATACATCTGTGGCTTGCCGAAAAAAACCAGGAAAGTCTAAGTTTAAAACTATTTTAAATCATTAATTTTATTAGCTATAGCACTTGATTAAAAATTCAAAAATTTTTAATGAGTTTTTTTTGGTTTCAATCGAAGTGGACCCGTTTTGTACAGCAATCCACACACATGTAAGCTCATTTTTCATAAATCATACATATAAAAACTTCTTACATTTGAAACAAAATAAGAATCGTTGTCATCAGTTTCTTTACCACTAGAATCTGAGGTTGAAACTAAATCTGAATCGATATCTGAATTATTTGTGTAAGCTGTTTGTTCGGTACGTTCTACGTCTTGCCACAAATACAAAAAAAAACAAATTTATAAACGATCTGGATACTTAACGATTCTTTTTCTTCATATGGATAACAGAAAAAAATTATAAATAATAACATGACAATCATTACAATAACTTACGTGTCCAATTTGAACTCGGCATCTTAGATCTGCAAGATGCACACAATAATTTATTTGCTTTTAAACCTGGAAATTGTTGTAACAAATTTGCACTTGGTTTACGCAAACCTTTTCTTATATAATGTGGTGTTAATTTGAAAGGATTCATACAACAATTTTCAAAATCTAAAGATGACATCTTAAAAATTAGAAATTTGCACAAACTAAAAAACGGTTTAATTTAATTATTTTTACTATTAGGTACAAATGTCACAAAGTATTGCTCCGTAAAAATCAAGTGCCAGCTTGTTATACGACTGCGCATTAAGTGCGCGCAGCGTTACTATTTTGTTTATATCTTTTAAATGAAAAGTTGTTCCACTTTAAAAATTTGACAATTACTTCATTAATATTTATACTTGATACTGTTAAAATATAAACAAAATCAAAAGCGCCCAAACTTGAAAACAATTAATTTGTTTATAAAAATTGCATTTTTTCAGATTAAGAAATAATTTTTTCAATTTTAAAGTTGATATTCTAAAACTACAAGAAATGTAATTTAAAGAAAGTCTATTGAAATAATTTTGTAATCAAATGGCAACATGATACAAATTTAATTACAAAGTCGTGCATTTGGAATCTCCTAATTTTTTAAAAATCGCCCCATTGAAAATAAGCAATTACAATTCAAACAAAAAAGTACGTGTGGATTATTTTTTAATAAAGTATCAGAAAAAAAATTATAATACTTTTCAGACTTAAGTGTAAATTTGACATGGAATGCCCCATATATTCTATCACATCGTGGAAGACATACGCAATGTTGGAAATTTAGGTTCATTTTCTGCTTTTCCATATGAAAATAATGTAACTTCTTTTCAAGTATGGACTTCTAGACTCGGAAGCAATTAACACAAATTCACTATTGACTTGTAGAAAATAAATTTTTGGAAAAAGAAACACGTTTATCACAGACAAGCTTAAAGTTATTGCAGAAACACTGTAATTACCCTGTTCAAGGTATCTTGAAAAATTGTGTTCAATACAATCAATTAGAATTCAACAACATCTGTATTTGCCTGGAAGAATCAAACAATTGTATAATTACAATCGATGGTAATATTGGCATTATTGTGAATATAATTTCTAAAGAAAATCAAATTTACTTGTTTACAAAATATTTTAAAAACGTGGATTATTTTTATGATGTTGGTATTCTATCGACTTGTAATGAAATTTTTAAGTGTTCCGATTTATTAGATGAAATTCGCGTTCTTGAAATAAAATGTATGAAAGCTAAGTGCTTCAGAATGCCTTACTGGGAATCTAATTATTCTGATCCGGAAAAAATTTTAAATTATGACCGAAGAAAAAAAATTAACGAAGATGAAGATTTTCTGGAAATGGCCCCAGTGCATGGAGTTTTCATTATTGATGAATTATTTCAAATGAATTAAAATTCTGAGTTTCTCAAAAACGTAAACAGCTAAAATGTTGAAACATCGTAATTCTGTTGACGGTTTATTTTCAATTTTTTTATATTCATAAAATTTAGATCTTTTATAATATAAAAAAAATTAATATTTTATATAACTATTTATAAAATATAATTTTTTTGCGTTTTTATCTATTAATTTAATATGCGAAAAATTCAACTTATTGTTATGCGTACGCAATGCTCATGAAATAAACTGTTGCTTTCGTAAAACCCAAATATCCACATTACCGTAAGTTTTTGCGAATAATTATAAGTTTTTCACTGTTTTTTTTATAATGTAATTTATTTATTATTAAGCTATTATATCAAATATTTAATTTTTATAATTAATGATATGGACCTGTTGATATGTAACAAGAATATCGAGTTATAGACTGGATTAAAAATTTCTTATTATACACGCTGAAAATGAATTACTGATTATCAGAACTTGAAATACTGAATTTCAGAATTTTCTTGGAATTTTGAAAAATTTCTGAAATTCAGCAATTAAAATACTACTATTCAGAATTTCCATACTGAATTTAAGAAATTTAAATTTCTCTTAAATAGAAATTAAAAATTCTAATAAACAGTATGTCGAGTACTACTTTTCAGTATTTATTTACTGAATTTCAGTAAGTGAATCACTGAAAAAATTTGCAGAATTTTGCTTACTGAATTTCAGTATTTGAAGTTCTGAAAATAAGTACTGTGTTTTCTGATCTCTAGAAGATAAAATTCAGAACTTGAAATACTGAACTTCAGTAAGCGATTTCTGAAAATCAGTATTTCAATTACTGATAATCAGTATGCAGGAGTTCTACAAACCTTTCTCACAAGTGCTAAGTCAGATTGCCCGCAGTATATAAGTACCCAGTAACATCTATCACTTATGTAATAGCGTCCCAGGCAGCGACAGTGATAACATCGTGTATATATTTGTAATGTGCGTGTGTGTGTGAGTGTATGTTAATATAATATATTATTATAATCAATGTAATGAACATATATGTATAAATATAAAACTTCTCTCTCTCTATATATATATAGTATATATATATCTCTCTCTATAATATATATATATATATATGAATACTGAATATCAGAATTTTTTTTCTAAATGTCAGTATTCAATTTCTGATTTTCAGTAATTCATTTACTGAATATTAGTACATAAATTCTGAAATTCAGTATCTAATTACTGATATTCAGTACTTCAAATGCGAATCTAGCTACTAGAAATTCAAGTTCTGAAATTCAGTATTTCAAGTTCTGATAATCAGTAATTCATTTTCAGCGTGTACCTATTTACCATATCACTTTACCTCATTCCGACATTACTATAAAAAAATTGGTGTAAAAATGTATATCGCCAGCAATTTATGATTATTATTATTGATTTTTCATTGTCACATCATAGTTGCATGAATCCAAAACCGTTTCCGAAAAAAGAAATAAGATTCACTTAAATATTCGAGTATTTATATTGACCTATTCTTATAAAACGGTAAAAACAGCAAACATTACATTTATCTTTTTTTAATAAACGTAATAAAATATCTTCATTAACCAAAAACCTTTATAAATAATCTGTTTTTTTACGAACAATGGTTTTATAATTAATTTCGACTGATAATAACTCTATAAATAGTCAAAACTCTTACTCAGTCATTTTACCCTACTATGTCACTTTGACCGACGCTAGCCTGTATAATAAAAATTTGATACTTTATGAAAAAGATTTGAGAATATAATTATATGTATGCCATTAATACGCTTTTTAATTTGTATGTGATTCCAAATACAAAGGGCCTCGATGTAAAGGAAAAAGAATAAAAGTACGGAAAAGGGTACGATCGTCTTGGTAGCCAATTCCCGACGGGTTGGTATATTTACGAGTCTCATAAACTTGCGAGCGCTGCTGCGTATATTGCCACGTAAATATCAGCTTATGGAAATATAGAGCTCAATATCTGCCTGGATGTTCACCCGCTTGCTTTCTTACATTTCTTCCTTTATTCCGTTCAGTCGTCTAGGTCTCCCTAGGTTTTCAAAAGTGCGTTTATAACACGCA
The DNA here is from genome assembly GCA_022817325.1 of Idris sp. 1 HC-2018. NCBI lineage: Eukaryota > Metazoa > Arthropoda > Insecta > Hymenoptera > Scelionidae > Idris > Idris sp. 1 HC-2018. Next base: position 8,341 of record JABFPM010000225.1, read on the forward strand.
CCTTCATTTAAACGTATAAGTCATCAATATTAAGACTTATTATTACTACACTGAGAAAAATATAATTTTTTTATAATAGAACTGAAAAAATTGATATTATAAAATACTGCAGTAGAAACTCCAACATAAAATGTCTGTGTTCTATCAGTTAAACAACATGTAGAGTCTCGGTTAACATTGCTAAATTCACAAATCTACGTTCAGAAAAATAAATTGCAACATCAAATTAATAGTGACTTGAAACTAAATTGTCAATATCAAACATTTATTTCAAGTGCAATATGTTTTTGTATTTAAAGTTGATCAACTAAAATTTGTACTATAAATTATCTATTTCAAGTTATTTACAATAAAAAACATGAACGATTTAGCATTGATTTTTACGTAATTAATTAGTAACTTCCGCAAAAAAAATGTACGCAAGATTCACATTTTTGTGTGTAAAATAACGTTATGTAAAAGAAAATTAATATTTCGAAAGAGAAAAGAAATTGACCTAACACCTTAATATGCAATTATCTCAATTTAAACAAAAATTGGACTTTAGTCGTTTTCCCAGTGAGCCACAGAAATTATCTTTTTATATACCGTGCATATAATTTTATACTTGTATAAAATTCAGAATTTTGGATATTGATGAAAAAGGCCTGTACACATCGCACTTCGGACTAAAATCTTAGGGCACTTCGAATAGAGCATATAAAAAGAGTCAAGCTAGTGGCAAGGTGGAATTATGTCAACTTTCAAATTGAATTTATTTTAATATAAAGAGATAAAATAATATAAAACATTCAAGGATTTTGTTATAGTGTAAAAAAATTATCGATTAAAGGTGTGTTACAACATCGCATCATTTGACAAAGTTATTTGTTCTACAGTTATATTGTCCGAAAGTTATTTTTTTCCAAAGTAATTATGTCAGTGTTATTTTGTCTCTCTACCCATAATTTAACTTGTAAAGAGCTGAAATTTTTTTTTTTTAAATGTCATAACTTTGTCAAAAATTGAAAGATTTAGATGTAATTTTTTTTTAAATGAAAGATAAAGATATATTATGAAAATAGTTTGTTTTTACGTATCAATCGTAACTCCAATTCACGGTGGAAATGAACGTGACCTATTATTTTGAAAAAAGGCTTTTTTCGACGCGAGGTGGGGAGGCGGGGGTTGAACATTTTTGTATTTGCTTATATTTTCTGAAAGATAGGCATTTTAACTGTAAACTGTCTAATTTTCATGCAATTTCAATTATATTTGCAAAAAATATTCACATATATAGTCACCAATGATCTCCAAGTAGGTGGCCGAAATAGCAGTGTACGTATTTTTAAATATTCCCTTCTATAATTTAAACATTTCATTCCATAACAAACAAATAAATGACTTGTCGTGTCTGGGCCCGTTAGAAGGTCTCCATGGGCATATTTTCTCATCATAAAAACCTTGATTTCATTTATATTTTTATGTGAACTTATTTTGGGTCGAAATACCAAAAAACACTAAAAAACGGGGTTTTTGGAGCACTTGAGAGTGGTACACTAGTAAAGACTTGTCTGGTGTTGATGAAACCTTTTTGGATCAAAAACTAACTTTCCTGGGAGTGTAGAATGTAAAAAAAAAATTTCGACTCACCCTAATAAACACAGTCATTAACTGATTATTTGTCCAGCATTCCTTTTCCACTTTTATTTTAAAGTTAGGACGACAGAGATGAACCGTGTTAGACAAAGTCAGATAGAGTGGAGCTACTATTCAAGCTTCTTGATTGGTTGAACATTCATAGACAGATATCTCGCTTCTCTCGGGTCCAAAACTAACGCTTTCTATTTTGCGGACTGAAAGTCGATACTCTCGACCCGTCGGTGTAAAAAATATGGTTTGTAACAGGGGCTAAAAGTGCAGGTTCAGGTTTGGAAGTACTGACTGTCTTCGCTACGCTCGTTCAATCATTTTGCACCTCCGGGTCTGAAATACACACTTTTATCCCTTGTTACAAAATATACTATTTAATGTTCCAGGACTTTGGTGTCTTTCATTTCTTACTAGACTCTGATATAATTAGTTTTCGTTCTAAAAACTCTAAAATTAATCAAGGCTCCAGGACCACATCAAATTTCAAATGCATTTTTAACAAATGACCCCCAAAATTGTTTACTTTTAAACAATAAACGAATATAAAAGGAGCTATAAATTTAGTCTCAGGACTTCAAAACTTTTTCTTATGAATAGTATCACATAAGTTGACCCTCAAATGTGCGAAAAAATTCAAAATCTCAAAAAAGTCAAATTTACGGCTTACACTAGCAATTAAAAGTTTGGAAAACTCTAAAAACGTTTTGCGTTACTTCTGACTGAAATAATGTCGTCATTTATACAGACAATTATAAGAGATAATTTCAATATGTCATATTTCCCTTAAGGTAGAAAATCACTCGATTCTACAGTTAAACGAACTGTTATATTTGAGTGTAAAATTTTTATTACAAATATTATGAAAAATTAAAAAATTGATAAAAAATTTTATATGTTTATAATTTATGCTAACATTTTAATATATTATGAGAATTTTTTTTAAGTTATTGAAAATCTTTTTATATTTGACTGCCGTGGTTATATGATGACGTGGGACTTGGCAACGCTGCAATGTCACGTGCTCCCACCAATTACTTGTATCTATACGTTTATTGATAAAAAATATAAAAATCTACATATAATTTTTATTTTTTATAAATGAATAAAACTTGTTAATTCAGTTTTATTCAAATGTACAATTTTGTCAATTTCTAAACATACTTGAACATTTTTTTTCTATTTCATTACTTAGTTTTAACAGAAATTGAACCTTACAATATTTTTCTTTTTTAAAAAGTATAAATATTTGTATCTTTCAATTATTAACTTTACACATTTATTTATTATCTGCAAATTCATCTGGATGAAATGATGCCAAGTTATAACGCACTAAACTACGCATGCACGGCGAGTTGTTTAGATTTTTTGTGTTTATTGTTATAAAACCTTTAAACTTTTATTGCTATACTCCCAGCTGGTGGATCGTCTTTTTTACCTCCGCAAATAATTCATCAAGAATCATAGATAAATTGATTAGTTTTTTGAATATATGGTGAGTTTGTAAGTCATTCAATAAATTGTTTAAAGGCTTTTTTGCAACGATAACCTATATGCTGCTATAGTAAAAAAGTCAATTTCTTCAATTAATTTCTCAGCACCCTTATAGTGCACAAGTTTTTAAAATGTACCAATGGATATACAGTTATTTTGTTTACAACATATTAAAATTACATGGCATACTTATACCGATCGAGTGATTTTCTACCTTAAAATGAGTGAAAACCCTATTATTTTATTTTAAATTGAAGATTATTTCACAAGCTTTAAAAATATTTTATTGAATCTATTTTATGATGGCTTAAAAAAGTTTGGTGGTAGGTTAAACATAGTTTTTAGTTTCAGCAAAAATAACAAATTTAATAAAATATTATAAAAGTAACAAATCGGGTTGAAAGTCATAATATCACAATCTTTTAGAATTTTTAAGCCAATCATTACAAAAACATGCGATTATGCCAACGTTTGAAGCTATACAATTTTTTATGCATTAGTTCAGTATATTCATTGGTGTATGCCTAAACTAAAAACTATGTTTAACCCCCCGCCAGAATTTTTTGAACCATTATACAAAAGGCTCAATAATCTGCTTAGTGCAAGTATATATCCAAAATAAATTTGATGAAATTTATAATATATTATACAACTAGTGAGAGAAGTTAGTGATTTCCTGCGAGTGTAAAAAGACCCAACGAGCGAGCGAGGGCCACCCACTCGCGTATGCTCGCCAACTTCTTCTACAAGTTATGTACGATATTTTTCCTTATAAAAGCGGGATAAATGGTTTTACCACTGTTTTTCGGTAAAAAAAAGTTAATATTTTTGGGTGAAATTTTAGTTTTCCCTTCTTCTACCGCAAACAGTGGGAGAAAAAGCCATTTCTCCCGCACGTGCAAGGAAAAATTCATTTTTCACGCCTCCTATCCGAAAGTGCCAACTTTCTGCTCCCAAAAGAGATTAGAAAGTTCAACTTTCTAGACCGCGTGTTACATGTGTAGCGGTCTGAAAGTACAGATTTCGGGACCAAGACGCAAAATGACAGTCCAAGTGTAGTGAGGGCAATCAGCACGCCGGTACTTATATTATATAGGTAAAAAATTTTATTTCTGATTTTTTATTTATTTTTTTTAATTTTTGATATACCTTTGTTACGAAGTATAATATTTTTTCTATTTCTCAAAAGTATTGCTTGTTAAATATTGTTTGTATTCACCATCTTTTGTGTGTTGTAGAAAAACTTTAATTTAAAGCTGATAGATGTCATTAAAAACACAGTAACATTGTTAGCAACCGATATTTCTCTTTGATTGGCTAGTATTTGTTTACAGCAATTGACTATTGTTTATTATATTTTATTAATCCATAAATGATTCAAATGTCCAGATGTTTCAATCTGATCCATGAAGTTTGAAATTTCTCGAATTTTCGTACAAAATTGCTTCTTGTTCCTTTACAAATCCGAATCGTTTGAGGTTAGGTTCAGAATAAAATATATTACATTTTTAAATTATTCAAATTTTCAAATCTAGTATTATCTAATGTCCACATTATAAGAGATTCAAATAATATATTTATATTTTGATTTGAGTGTGAGTTATATAAATACAAATAGGATATTTTTCATTCTTGTATTAAAAATATAATTTTTTCCAGAATATTTTCGACATGCCCTAATATAAATATTGTTAATTTATATTTTCATGCCCAATAAATTTATGATTTTGTATTGAAAGGAAATTTCATGTTTTTAATAGAATCATAAGTAAGTATCTCAATTGTCTATTGTATATTTAAATAACATATTGTATTGAATAACTTCAATTGGAATTGTATCAATTTTTAGTAAATTCTAGAAACACACACTACTTTATTAGCCGCAAGATCCAGTGATTTACCTGATAGTTCAGTAACTGATGCAGAAAGAAATTTCGTTTCTATTCTGGAAAAAATTATCCATTCAAACTTACCTACTGTTTCTACGTATGATTTAAAACTAGATGGCAATATGATTTCAGAATCTCACGAAACAAATTCTGAAAATGAATTTGACAGTGTTTTTCTAATGAAATAAATGTAAACAGTGAAACTATGAGCAAAGAAGTGAGTTAAGAAGCTAGTCAGCATTCAAATTTTTCCCTGATTCACAACCATCAAATTCTTATGAAATAGTTTCTCTTGAAGATATGAAAACAATTATTGATTATTGTAAGTCGGTTGATGGAAATTAAACGTGGAAAAAATAGATTCACAAAAATATTTACTGACTGCAAAACGGATCAATCAGTTTGAAATAAACTCAATAATTTTTTACGTTTGGTTAATACTAATGGAACTTGTAGGGAAAATTGACAGGTATTCATGCTACAGTTTTACGAAAATTTCTCGATGCTAAATTAGTTCATAAAATTATTCATGATCGAGATTTACGTTATTGAGCTCATGAAGCAAAACATACTTTACGATTACAGTAGAAGCTCTCTCATCCGGACTCGGTTTATCCGGACGCCGTTTTATCCGGACAATGTCGTCCGTCATGTATATGAAAATAAATACACGTATGTTTTGATTTAAATAAATTGTATTATTTTCACTCTTTTATTTTTGGTCAATTTGAATTCTAATGTTTTCAAAGCAAAATGTCGGGAACTAAAAGAAAACGCAATGTGCACAATATTGAAATGAGATTAAATGTTCTTCAGCGAATTGACAAAGGTGAAAATATTCACCTAATAGCGCAAGAACTCAATATAGGTAAAAGTACTATAAATGAGTGGGTTCAGAAAAGAAAATCGCTTAAAGATTATTGTGTACAAATCGACTCGGATAAATGTTTAAAGCGTTGCTCAATAAATACAGATCACAATTCATTAGTGAATGAATCGCTTTGAGTATGATTTCTTCAGGAACGAGAACGAGAAACTCCAATCAGTGGACCAATATTAAAAGAAAGAGCGTTGCGTTTATATGAACAATCACGCAATGAAAAACCATTTGTGGCAAGTGACGGTTGGCTTGCACGTTGGAAAAAAAGACATGGTGTTCATTATCTTAGTATGTGTGGTAAAGAATTATCTGCTGATCAAAATGCAGCAGAAATCTTTAAAAAAAAGTTTTGTAAAATGATTGAAGACGAAGGATTGCATTCTGAGCAAATATACAATATGGATGAAACAGGATTAAACTTTAAACTACTACCATCAAAAACATTTGCAACACCGGAGGAAAAGTCAGCATTTAAAACAAATAAAGAAAGAGATATCCACAAATCGTGAAACTCATTTTTTATATTTAATTAAATTTTTTAATTGTTAATTATTTTATTACATTTCAATCTTTACATAGTTATTTATGTTTAGATTTGTTTTCCTTTTTAAATTATTAACGTTATACATAACATAAATAAAGAAAGAATTACTGTTGTTGTTTGTACGAATGCGGCAAGTAAAAAAATAATGATTTTTTTATTTAAAATTTATAAAGTTAAATTTGTTATTAAAGTTAAAAATATACTGCATAGGTACGCATACAATTCCTCTGTTTACAATTGGTAAATCTGCGAAATTGGTAAGCATTAAAATATAAATATATATTGTTTTTTATATTGAATTTTATCATATATTGGCATATATATATATTTACATATACATTCTTAATTTGAAAACCTTTTTTTTCACGCCCACATAAAAACCTATGTTTTGTAAAGTGTTTCCTTTTTAAAACAGCGCCATCTGGTGTGCAGCTTTAAAACATTTCACAAATGTTTCGTACAATTTAGACTATGAGCTTTTATTTGCTTTTTGAAAAAGCAACGGCTTATAGGCTTAAATTAACAAATTTATTGCCAATAATATTAAAATTGCACTTTTTATTCAAATGGTTGTAAATTTGCCATTTTTCATGTAATTTGACTATTTAAAAGAGAAAATGAATAAAAAAGAATCAAATTTTTATTTAATTTCATTAACAGTAGTAAAAATTATAAGTCTAAAGAAGATTTATTCGCTTAAATGTGAAAAAAATATGTATGTGTTCAATAAAAAAAACACAATCTAGTGTGTAGTTTTGCATATTTGTATGGAATTTTTCGAAAAATAGAGATTTTTAACTTTCATTTGCTTTTTAGAAAAAGATTTTTCCGATGAAAATTGACAATTTTACAGCACTTTGAAAATTGGTCGTTTTTTCGTTTTTCCTGTTTTGTTTGTTTGTTTTTTTTGTTATTAGTATATATTGATGAGATCTTGGTAATTATGAGCTGGTAGCACCTAAATAAAAATTTTGTCTCCATTAATAATATAAATTCTTCGAGAATATTCATTTTAATTTAAAATCGGCTTAAATAAATTCTGACCCTTCCCTTGTAAGTACATTTTGAAGGTCTTTAAAAACGCGGGTATATCATTTGGTTTTCTCACTGCAAAATATCGTAACATAAAGGATAAATTAAGAATATGTAGACGTGTATTAAAGTTAACTATTAAGTACAAATCACGACGTAATGACTTAAAGAACACCAGACGAAAGAAGCGCGTACAGCAAAATCGTCGAGATTCAGTGTCAATATGTCTGATGTTGTTTTTCTTCAAACTTCTACAGTTTTACAACGTCTAAACTTTACAAGTCTACCGGTGACTGAACAAAGACTCGTGATGTATGTAGACATAGAAACTACTGGCTCACCAAAGACGTCTGAAATTGTTCAAATAGCGGCGAAGTATGCTGGAGAAAACGGAGCAACGTTCAGTCAGTATGCGTATCTACTAAACGAAATTCTCTCGCAAGTTAGAGAAGTGACAGGGTTAGAAATAAATGGCAGGCAGCTTTTTCTGGATGTACAACTTGTAGCCGCAACTAATCTAAAAAATTTAGCTAAAAATTGTGTTTCTTTCTTAAAAGATACGAGAAAATTCATCGTTCTTGTGAGCCACAAATCAATGTCTTTCGATTTTCCACGTCTTTATCGTTTAATATTGCGATTTGCTATCCGAATTTACTTTGATTGAATCTGGTTTTGCAGGCAGTCTCAAAGTATTTAAAAAAACGACAATGCTAAAAACGAACCTTCTTTGAAGCAATATGCTCTTGCTGAAAAATATGTTTCAAACTGGGACTTAAACGGTGCTCATGAGGTTTTACAAGATTGTATAACTTTGGAAAAAATCTGCGTTGCTTTGAAATGTGATGATCAATTGATCTTTTCTTGTATACCAACATCAGAATTTTTACAATAGAAAAATCGGCTGGAATCTAAAACTTCTTTGGAGTTAGAATTAAAACCATTCAGATCAGTGCTTTTAAGGTTAATGATAACTCGGTTAGCTGAGAGTGGTATTTCTCTAAATGTTCTCCACGAAAATTATCGTCTTGGACCAACAGAGTCGATTTACGCTTTACTTAGAGAAGACGACGGTACAGAAAAGCCTAAAGTGACGACAAAAAATAATCAACAAGTTAGTTGATTATATAAAGTCATCACAAGAAGTGATATCTAATTAACAAACTTAGAATTATTTCTGTCCAACACGAGATTAATATTTTTTCATTTATTAAATCATATATTGTAAATGTAGTTATTCAAATCAGAAATCACAGATTTTATTAACTCATTAATTGTCAAGCAAAAGTGGAACCTCTTTTTAATTAATTAGTATCAATCGAAAAAGCAAAATTTCTTTTTATAAATAATAATAAATTTACAAAACTTTTCAGTTGTAAGGGTTGGTGGCCTTCTACATTAAACATATCTTTGTTTTTTAAGATTTACAAAAGAAAAATTAATTAATTTAATGATTGTTATCAATTTATTTATTCGCCAAAAAGAATTATAATTTACGATATATGTTATTAGATATATTTTTACAAAAATACTTACACAGAACTATTTTTCAGTTTATTAAAATCAATCGAATAAATGGATGAAAATTTTTTACTTATTTCTTTATTTTTTCTAATTTAGCTCCAAAGATAAAATCATTTTTTTCTTATTATCAATACGTGTTTGCAAAGTATCCACTTCTTTTTTTTGTGGTTTCTTTTCTTACTGTTTTAGCGCCTCGAAGCACAAATTGAGCAATCTCAATTTCTTCAAACATTTTAGTTTCATACGCCTTTTTTAAACATTCATTATCGATCGTAAATGTTATATCCAGAATTTTTAGCTCATGAGCTTTCTTCTTGATTTCAATGAATTTCAATTCATCTTCTGCTAAAAAAATGTCTGAGTCTAGTTTTAAAACCTTATCAAGATTTTAAAGTTATCCCCCGCCCCACCCCCAGGGGGCAGGGGTAGGGGGTCAAGTTTGGTATCGTTGGATAGATTTTTTAATAATATTTGATACGTATTTTTTCATTTTCCGATTCGATGTGTATTTCTCGAGATATTTGACCGTTTCCAGACTTTTGGGACACCCTGTATATTAGTAAAAATTGTAATCAAATGACGTACCACTGTTTTTATCTATCCATTCTTGAGCTAAATTTCCCGGATATTTTGAAATGTCATTTAGCTCCATTTACTCTGTACCATTTCCACTTGCTTCGCCGGATTTATTTTTTTCTTTCTCATGTTCATCGTCGTCCGATTCGACTGCTGTTGACTCATTAACATTTTTCCTTGAATAAGATCTTTTGAGCTTTAATTCTCCTTCGTTATAGGTTACTAAAACATGGAAAATAATTAATTTATAGTATATTTAATTTATTTTAACAGTTTTCGTGTAAATTAAAATCAGTATTTTCATAAAAAGATACATTGATATAAAAACTACTCACCAGCTTGACCTAAAACTTTCACCTCATATTGAGACCAAGTTCTTTTCGGGGGTGCGAATTTTTTACACCATTGATCAATTTTCTCGTACTCATCGACATCAGGATAAAGACACCAACATTTTAGATTTTTGAGAAAAACCCAACTTTTAGGAACCATTTCTACTGAAATTTGCTCGTTCTGATCAGCATTACTCGATACAAATGGAAAAATAACGAGTCTACTATTATGATTCAACCTAAAAAATAATTATTAATAAATATAATTGAACGATAAAAATTGTAAATATATTGTATAAATATTGTAAATATGATGTATTTCCCTTTATTATTGATAAATAAATAAAAGTTGTCACAACAATGGAATATTATTTTATTATATATAAAGTTATAAAAACTTGTATTAAAAAAATTAAATATATTTTAAAATTCGTTTACAATTATATAAATGTGACTTACTCTTTTAAAACACTCATTGTTGATTATCATTAAATCGCTTGTAGATGCAATAAACCGTTTTTAAAGTCGATAAAAATACGCGAGAAAAGTCTTGTTTTGTATTGCACGAAAGACAACCATGTCCGGCAACGTAGAAAGTGCACAGTGTCGACAACCAACGTTAAGTGCCGTTTTCAATAAGTAAAGGCTGCGACCGGTATGTATGGATAATATAATACTTATTAAGTTTTTATTTCATAAATTATGTCAAATTCATAGGATATTATTTCTTTTATCTTAATCAATTAAATATAACATTTTATATTACAATTTTATATCAGTAATGGAAGTATCGAAACGATGCTTTGTCGCGCAAATTATCACCACAATGTAACTTAACTTCACAATAGCAAATTCTCTCAGAAGCTTAAAATTTAAATTCCTTTTGAATTATTACTTTACGTGTGTTGCGTATATTTTTTATGGTTTAAAATTAGTTTTGGCATAACTTAAACTGATTAAACATTTTATTTATATTTACATTATAAGCTACAAATTATCTTTATGAAATTTACTAACATATTTTTAAACGTAATAATGAATCATTTTTAAATTAGTCAAATTTTATGACATAATATAGAGTGAAATAGTCACGTATAACATTAATCTCCATATTTTAAATATAATATAAACATTGTTAATTATGTTGGTATTTTCAAGTGAATGTAATGAAGTAGCAATGGCAAATATGGATTATAGATTTAATAAAATGAATCGCAAATTTTCAAATAAAATCTAACTTAAAAAGGTTTACAGTCAAACTCCACCTAAGTTTCAAACGCCCTGTTAAAAACTTCCAATTAAGTTTCAGTAGTGGGAGGTGTAAAGTGGCCGAAACATAACCCCCACTACCGTTGTCTTGAAATTTACGTGGGCGGAACAATGAATCTTAGCCGGGTGGAAACTTAGGCGGATGTAACTTAGATGGAATTTAACTGCAATTAAAAACAAAGTTCTAGTTTTTAAAGTATAATTTTAATTAAAGATGAAAAAACGACAAATATTTAACATATAATTTTATCGAACTATTATTTTGTCATACAAGTTTGAATGATATCGAGTACAAAGCGATCCCAAAAGTGTCGCTCTTTGCAAATCCAGATGATTGTGAAAAGGATGATGATTTTAAAGGTAAAAGCCTTTTTTTATTACTGCTAAGTATGTTGAAAAACGTTTTGTTAAAATATTTTGTCTTATAAGATTGTTTTAATAAAATTGATGTTTATATAAAGTATAAATTTCAGTTTAAACAAAGTTATGATAATTTTTTTTTATAAAGTATTACAAATAAAAAAATCATTTTTTTAAGTTTATATAGACAAAATTCTTTTACAAATTAATATAGATGGCGCGGAGATATGCAGAAAAACTAAAAATTCTGCTTGGCCTATATGAAAAAGTGGCGTAGAATCTGTTAAGCAACGTTACCTTCTTATATTTAAAGTACAAAAAAAGTTCAATACGAGAGTGCGTAATAAAAAACGAAGTAGAGAATACAACTTTTTTTAAAGAATTTAAATTGCGAGAAATTATAATCACACCAAAACACCCAAACAACATTGTACTATTAAAAAATAGCTGCGTTCTTTGCGTCGAAACTATTTATTTTTATACTCTTTATAATGGAATTAACTCCGAAATTTTTATTTCCGGCAAAATGTATGTAAAAACGGATGATTTTTTTATTTATTCACTACCTGCTTCAGAAGTAGGCATTATGGTTGTTGAAAAAATAAGTAATCAAATGTATGAATTTCGTTTAAATGATATTGTTCAGAAATGCATATTTACAAAATTAACAAACGACAAAGAAGTAGCAATTAATTATGTATAGAGTCCGGAACTTTATGTAAATACATATTTTTAAGGGTTGATAGTAATCAATTAAAACATTAAAAATAATGCCTTTCGTAAGAAATACGTTCTTACGACGTAATCTTAATAGAGCATATTGTGCATATCATGCATATAAGCATATGTAATGACATTTAAAAGCATATTAAAACATACTCACTAATTTGAATGTAATTGAATCTTTCAATTGTTTATTCTGTTATAAAACAGTTTTTATTAGTTTTTAAAACATTCTGTATCGTTAAAATGAATGAATTTAATCTTGTATCAGGAAATCAGGAAAAACACGAACTTGTTAATAAACATGGATCCACAAATTTTTAGCAAGTTTAAATATGCACCTATGATATCGTGTGATGTAGTACGGTCTTTTTCTTCTTACAAGTTAATATTGATGGACAAACGTCACAATCTCACCATAGAACATTTAGAACAAACCATCGTTGTTTACTGCTACAATAATTATAAATAATGTGTAGTGCTTCCATTCTTTTGTGTTAAAATAGTGTTATATTTTTACATATCTTTATTGTTACTAAAAAGAATTATACATTAAAACAATTATTATACAAATGTTAAATTAATAATGTTACGCTTATTGAGTATTAAATACGTCTTTATATACATGTTTGTTACAAATCAATTTCAAATGAACTTGTTATTTCAAAATTCATTATTTTTCATCACTTTTTTTAACATTGCTTAGGCACCAGAACGCAGTTTTTTTATTTATGTTTTTACATGTGTCAGAATATGTCCTTTGCATATGAAAGTGCATATAATTGCATATTTTAATATGCACTCAAAAATCGTTTCAAAATGTTATAAAACATATAAATGCACGATATTAATAAGTTTTTTTCGATATAAATATAAGTGCATAAAGTCCCGGTCTCTAATTATGTACATTAAGAAAAAGCATTACACTTTATTTTCAATGTTATTTTGTATAAAATAAAGAAATGAAATAAAATTAATAATTACATGTTTTTCATCATTTATATTGATTTAAACGTGCCATTAATAAAAAAAATATAAATAAATTATTAAAAAACCATTTTTCAATTGGAAAACATAATAAAGTTTACATAAATATCACTAATAATATGTATTAATTGTTTGCCATTGCTGGTGCAAGCCTGTAAGCCAATACCGCAACATGCATGGTAGACCATCGCCGTCAGCTAGTCCTGGCGCAAGCATTAGCCGTTCATGAGTGACGGTTGAGCACAGAAAATTCCACCTGTGAATTTTGAGCAATAGAATCATGTTTATCATTTTCTCCGATGACGACAAAACAATCATAGAAAATGTCCTGTCCTTTTTTGTAGTAAACGACATATGGTTGGAGATTAGCCTGAGAATTTACCCAATATTGAGACTGGGATGCATCTTGAATTTTGAAAGCACAGTTAAGCGAAAAATCTAACGTAACGAGCAGTTCACCTTCCTTCAATTTTGAAAAATAAGCAGATTGTTGCGAGGCAATTAAATCGTGTCTTAAAAGAGAAATAAGGTTGCTTTTCAGTTTTTCCATGAAGTCTCCGATTTTTTAATTTTTTTTCGATATAATCAGTCCTACAACAATACAACAAAAATTAACAAAGGTTTATTTGAAAAATATGTTCAGAAATAACAAAAGCACATATCCACCTGTTCACAGAGATCCACTCTCTGTACTTGAAATGGCTGATACCGTGGTCTTGCAGAAGTTCCTCTACCTTGGTGCAAAATCTGTCAACTTATGCACTCTCGGAAATATATTAATTGTAACAAAAATAACGTTTTTTTGAATTATAAAACTTTGATTGAAAGCAATAATCATTTTCTCTCAATGCAAATGTAATGAACATTATAGCGCATACGTGCTCTTCTGCGCAGTAAAACAAGCAGCTTATGACAAAGTAAACAAAACTAAGTTGATGGCATGACGACAACGTGGAATAAATTCTGAATTTCGAAAAATCCGATTTTAAGATTGTTAAAATGTTGTTGTGAATTAAATGTGTGATAAATTTAATCTACTAAAAATTCTTATATGCCTGCCAAAATATAACCTATAATAGAAACTGGAGTTTATATTCCATATAATCAAGTTCAATGAAATGTTTGCTTTGTCACAATGCAAATGTCCACTTTTGAACATT